>VXBW01003429.1:650645-848557 GCA_013400375.1 Thinocorus orbignyianus
CGGTGTGTGCCGTTCCCTCCTCTTCGTCGGGCCCCGTTGCCAGGGGTAATGGAAGTGGCTGCAGCGGGGAGGCCTGCAAGGTAGGACCGGGGGCGGTGGGTGCTGAAGGGCGAGCGTCGGCTGTGGGGTGTTACCGGGGATCCCGGGGCCTGCCCCGGGGCTGTGGAGCCCACAGGCGCTGGGATTAGCCGTTAATTTACCCCGATTGCCCGGTCTGGCAGGGCCGAAAGTTGTGGGGTAGACGCTAAGAGGTTGGGGTTGTGGGTAAAGCGTCGCCCCGGTGGGGAAGAGGTGTGCAACGGTCTGAAAACGGCTATGAAATATCAGCTAAGTGGTTTGTTTCCATTGCCAGCGATATTTAAAGTAGGTGTTGTGCTGCAGGGCTTCAGGATGCCGTGAAAGTTGGTGCATGTGGCACAGCGAAGTGCTTGCCCAGCCCTTTTTTAATCACAAGCCTTGTTCTTGCTTCCTTGTAGTTCATCTGAAACTGGAAGAAAGAAGAGAATGGATATGGGTAACCAACACCCATCCATAAAACGGTTGCACGAAATACAGAAAGAAGTCAAAGAGATTGAACAGCAGGTGGTTGTCTTCAGTGGTCTGTCTACCGATAAAGATTACAAAAAATTAGAAAGGAGCCTTACGAAACAGCTTTTTGAAATAGACTCTGTAGACACTGAAGGAAAGGGGGATATTCAGCAAGCCAGAAAGCGAGCAGCTCAGGAAACAGAGAGGCTGCTGAAGGAGCTGGAGCAAACTGCAAACCATCCGCGCAGACTGGAAATAGAGGCTATATTCAAGGAGGCACAAGCACTTGTGGAGCGGGAGATTACACCTTTTTGCAACGGAGGTAACTGCATAAGTGATGAATTCGAAGAAGGGATTCAGGACGTTGTGTTGAGGCTTACTCAGGTGAAAACAGGAGGGAAAGTTTCTTTACGCAAGGCAAGATACCGCACTCTGACCAAAGTGTGTGCTGTTCAGGAGATTATAGAAAGCTGTGCAAAGCGGCAGCTGTCCCTGCCACTCTCCAATGATGCACATCCTTCTGTCTCCAAAATTAACTCTGTGATGTGCGAGGTGAACAAAGCCAGAGGAACTCTTATAGCCCTTCTAATGGGAGTGAGTAGTAATGACACCTGCAGGCACCTCTCCTGTGTGCTTACAGGCCTCATTGCTGATTTGGATGCTTTAGATGTCTGTGGTCGCACGGAGATAAGAAATTATAGAAAGGAAGTAGTGGAGGAGATCAATAAGTTGCAGAAATACCTGGACTTGGAAGAGGAAGCAGATTCCACTCACGCTTATGATTTGGCGCAGAATCAGTCCATTCTAAAAATCGAAGAGATCCGTAAGAAGATGAAGGAAGTTAATTCTTTACTTCTAAAAACAGAGAATGCTTCTGATTTGTATTTGGGATCCAAAGCAGAACTGCAGGGGTTGATTGCCCGCTTGGATGAGGTGAGCCCAGGAAAGAATCCCTGTATTAGAGAAGCCAGGAGAAGAGCTGTAATAGAAGTTCAGACTCTTATAACCTACATTGATTTGAAGGAAGCGCTTGAGAAGAGGCAAATGTATCCTGAGCAAACCACTGCCGAACACCAGTCTTACAAAGCAGTTTGGACTGTTCTTGGAAACTTGTCTCAAATTCAGCAGGAGGTGATTTCATTCGATGGAAACAGAACAGATAAGAATTACATGAGGTTGGAAGAACTTCTTACGAAACAACTTTTAGCACTGGATGCTGTTGATCCCCAAGGTGACGAGCGGTGTAAGGCTGCCAGAAAGCAAGCAGTAAAGCTCGCACAGAATATTCTTTACTATCTGGACATGAAAACAGATGAATGGGAGTACTGAAACAGCCATGGTCTAACGTAGAGGAACGTTTTCTTTCCTTTGGCACTTTATGCAGATCACTGGCAGCACATAATAAAAGTGGTGTGTTCTGTGCTTGCTTAAGTCACGGCGATTGCATAAGCGGTTGACTTGGCTATATGTCTGCTCTCCCACGCAGTCACCCACTTGCCATGGCAACTGTCAGTACACCATCAGCAGTTCTGGTCTTTGCTGTAAGCAAAGAAGAGCAATTCTCTGAAGGAATAGCTTAATACTTGATCAAATGGCTTCTTTGTTTCTTGTTTGTTTGGTTGGGTTTGGGTTTTTTTCTGGTTTTGTTTTAATAACCTTATGCAATGTTCAGTGAAAGTAGATTTTTCAAAGATGCAGAAACTTCCTTATGGTATAGTACTGGAAAAACTATTTAAAGAAGACTGGACATGAAAATTAGTACTCAAGTGTGAGGCTCCATCCAGCAGTTTCACAGCAGTCTGGATGTGCTCATTAAGAGCTGTTACAACAAAATGTATTAAGTGCAAAAAGAACCTGTTGGCTTTGGTGTTGTGCTTGGTTTATTCTATCCATGGCACCTTCCTGGGTGTTTAGATTTTACCGTAATGCCAACTGCAAATTAGCATTTACAGAAGCAAGCCATTTATGTCTATTTTTTTGGTAATACCAGAGCCCTCCAATTTGCAAAACCAGGTCTTCTCTCAGTGGAAACTCTTTCAAATTAATGCTTTAAGGTACTGAGACTTGAAGAGGAACATCTGTATATTTGTCAGCTAAATGGGTTTTCAAGGATTTCATAATTCCGTCCATAAACCCCCCAAAAACTGCACTGGACTTTATTTAGTGGCTGCTTTGGTGTCTTTTTTCAACTCTGCTCTTATGTCTGGTTTTGACCTGTTGTTTCACATTCCATGAAAAGAGAAGCAGAATTCACTTTGAAGTGAAGGAGCATTTTGGAGTTATTTTTTGGCAAAAATAGGTAGCTGGCTATAAAGATGGCCCTAATGATGTAAATGTGTGTTACATATTTCATACTGGTCAGGTGTGGCTTCAAGCATGACTTGGAAAAGACTCGTGGCAAACATCCCTCCTTGCAACTCATCACTTAATTGTTTTAGTAACTTCATAAATAAGCTTGCTTGTACTACTGTATGCACCTGCCTTTTTATTTGTGGCTGCTAGTGCCAATCACATTTCTACTATGGCATGTTTTTTGGCATTTTTTGGAGAGCATGGCATTAGAATGAATGAATTATAAAGATATATTTAATTATGGATACTTTGCACTTAGCTCTTTCACGTTGAATTAATGAATTATTGTTCTGTAGGTGATGATTTGCGCCGCTTTAAGGAGTAAAAAACCATTTTGGATGTTCAAATAAATATTTTTAGATCTATTTTTGACTGATTAGGGAAGACAGTACTGTCTGTGAGAGACAAGTGCCTTTATGACACCACTGACTTGCACCATCACATGTAGATACATCAGCTGTTTACCAGCAGCTCGGTACATTTGTAATGTTTGCAAACTGGATTTCTCACATATGTATAATTCTACTATGATGTATGGAGAATTAACATAATACAATAGGTGCCAGTTGCTCTATGGAGTCCTGAGGATGAGTGTCCAATTTGGGAAACAGGGATTCTGCTTAAAAACAAATGCATTGATGTGGAGATGAAGGCCTTTGGGCAGGTCTTCTCTGCCTGTTGCTACAAGAAAGAGAGAATATTTTTGCTCCCTCCATAATATGCTTTGAGATGTTGATGAAAGGCTGTGTAACTTCAGAGAGTGACTATATTTTGGTGGTGATGGTACAGGTGATTGCAAATTTCCTTGCCAAAAACAACCTGTGTTTTTTTTCAGTTGAGTACAGTGCCTAAGGCACGATTTGGCAATGACAGAATGTTTGTTGGAGGATTCTCTCTGCTCCTTCAGAGATACAACCCCATTGAATTGATCTCTCCTTACCTCAAAACCCCCACATTTCCCCTCGTTAAAATTCCAGTCTATATTTATAAATTATGTGGCTGCCACAGAATTTTAATAATGGTGTGCACCTGAATCATTCTACTCATTTCAAGCTTCCTACATGTTTGAACTACAACTTTGGATTTGCACTTATATTTTTAGGAAATATAAGAACTGATAGCATAATGACATTCATTTTTCTGTAGTATTACTGTCAGGTCTGCAGCTGTTACTTGTAGTTTGTTTAGCAATTTTTTGTGAGTGTGTTTTATCAATGGTTGAGCCTCTCACATAAAAATGAGTAAGTGTAGTTTCCAGATCTGCTCTATTTTAAATTTGTATGTCTTTTAGCTTTTCTGAATAAATTATTACACCTGCTTCTCTAAGGAGGCAACTGTGTAAGGTCAGTGTAATTTTGACTAATTGAGTAGAGTTCAGTAGCAAGATATTATGTGGATTAAGCTTTTTCCCAGTGTTCTGCAATCTAATAAATGGACTATTTAAATTTTATGGTAAAATCCTCACCTGGAATGAGATGAATTCACAGTTTTTGCATGAACGAAAGTAATAAACTAAATATACTTGATCAAAAAAATAATGCACAAACTTCTCAAAATCTTGCTTTTCTGCTGAAGAATGTAATTTCTTTGGGTTTTATATCCAAAGCTTGAGGGACACACGATTTTTCCTTCCAATATGGCAGGCTAAAATAATCAGCAAAATGTCAGTGGACCAAATTGCAACGTCCTGCGTTTTGGCACTATCCTGAGATACAATAACGTTTCTCTGTGCTGTGTAACCTACCTTAGAGCAAAAGAAATGATTGGATATTTTGGGGAGAGCTAGTTCTACATCATTAGTCCTATTTGTTAATTGTATATCTTTTCAAACTATTCTTTTTTAGTTATTGCAGTGTTTATTTTTGTCATTTGCCGCTCACAGTGGTTTTTCTGTTACCGGTTTGGAGGAGATTTTTGTTGAGTACGATTCCTACTTTTTCAATTTAGCAGAAATTAGTGTACCTGCTCCTTAGGGTGTATATTTTTTGATTCCTTGCTGTGTGGGGTATGGCATTTGTATATACAAATTCAAGATTAAATATTTCAGTGTTATATTCTTGATTATTAATAAAAATACATTACTGCGTTTTACTAGATATTCATTTGAATGTTATGCCCTGCTGCCTTCCTCTATTTATTTTTGAATGTGAGTTATCAGAATGTAAATGATTTTTGTCTTAGAGAAAGTGTTTTTATTACAGATATAGACATAAAGCTCTCTTTTTCTCTTTTTTTTTTCCCCTTCCTTCTTCAAAAGTTGGCTTTTCTCACTGCTGCAATTATGACAATAAAGTTATTTGCGTGGAAACCGTTCCTACCTCTACTTGCTACATCTGGTGCCTTTTGGTTTTCTCTGTGATGAGCCTTGCATTATCATCCTTACACATTGGTTGTCACTTGTGTTCTTTCCTTCAGCGATGGCTTTGCGTGCTCTTGGGCTTCAGCTGGGTGATTGCTGTGAAAATGCTTGTGGCTGTTTTTGCCACTTCTCTGTCAGAGGATGCTGCCTTAACAGATGAGCTTGCGAAACCGACGGTAGAAAGTCTCTTTGTGTGTAAAGTCAATGTAGATTGAAGAACCTTCAGTAGGAGTTAAGCTAATCTGGGTTTAAACTGTGTAGATGAGGCATGTTCACATGATTGTTCTGATGGCTCAGTCTGTTTTCTCGAGGTGCAGTGAGCCAAGTCATCAGCTCGCTGCTGCTGGAAATCAGAAATTCTATTTCTGCCCAGAAAGCTGCCGGCTTTGTGCAGTTCCTGCTGCTTGGCCAAGTCCTAGGAGCTGATTTAATCCAATAAAAAGGGAGAAACCCAGACTTTAAAATGGAGGAGGGAGTTTTCTCTGGGTTTAGTGAGTCAAATTGGCTTGTAGAAAAGTTTCATGGTGGCCAGAGCTACTGCAAAATGAATGAGTGGGTCATGGGAGCACATTTTCAGATTTTCAGTAGCAGTAAGTCATTGGGTCAACCTGCATTGTTAAATTTCTGGAGGAGAAAGGAGAGAAGGTGGCGCTATTGACTCCTACAGACAAGGAAGAATTTGGTAGTAAGATACTTTGAAGGCAGTACAAATGAAGCATGTATGGAAAATAAACCACAAAAGTTGCTTTCAGTCACTCCTGTGTTACACATAGTACGTGTTCATGCAATTAAAAGTGCAAGGGGTCGTGTCGCAGTACTATACCCCATCTGGAAAAGTCTTACACCAGAAACCATGGGATAAAGATGTTTATAAAGGTTGAATGTTCCTACAGGTAACAAAGTCACTACTTTCTTTCTCTCCCTTTTAACAATATGGGTAATTTGAAGGAAATACATTCTTCAAAGGCCAGTAAATCACCTGGGCAGTGGCCCTGGGTATTGCTCGGCGAGCTGCTGACCTGTTTGTCTCGATCAGCTCTTTACTCGTCAAAGGAGAAAATTTGCCTTGCCAAGAATTTTTTTCTGTGGATGCTTGGGATAGGTGGATTTTGGTGCCTGAAATGGTTTAACTGGAAAAACTTCGTATCATTACCATATAGGCATATCCTCTCATGTAGAGAATTCTCAGCTGAGGGCCTGAAGGAGTAGAAGGACTTCAGTACTGAGCTTGTGGATCAAAGGCCTGGGGGTTTAAGCTGGCTGCCAGCAGGAGACATTTAAATGACAGGATCGTGGAAAACTTTCCTGCTTGAGGAAACCACTAGCAGAGACGTGACCAAATGTTCAGAGCTGATGTTTTGAGGGAGCTCTGTGCCTGTTCCCACTGTCATTGAGAAAGTGGGTTCTTGGGGCTGTTCCCACTGTCATCGAGAAAGTGGGTTCTTGGGGCTGTTCCCTGAAACAGCCTTTTTGTTTGAGATCAAACTTAGAATGTACATTAAAAGCTTTTGCTGCACCACAGTGGGGCACATACTAGTTGTTAACTCGTCTGGATATCATTCTGTTCTGCTAGGTGAAACAATAATGGACATAATGCTTTCAGTTGTAGGCATGTTGGTGTCAGATGAAAGCTGGTTGTTCACCGAAGAAGCTGAGGATAAGGCATGCTTTTGTTGGAGGCTTTGCACAACCCGTATCCTTCCTCTCTGCAGCATTTGGTTCTGGGGGCTGCCAAACAGAGATGAATGCATGAGTCACGCTACTTGTCAGTTAGGAAATAATGAGGACCCTTTCTAAGCCTGCAAACCCTTCCTACAGGACATAGATTGTAGCAGGTCTTGCCATTAGAAATGGAAAAGTACAATGAGTTCCTTAATTGGGCCATTTCTCCTCAATTTGTTTTGCCAGACAAACTTCTGTGCCACAGGAGTTCCTTGTGAAACCGGTATTTCGGGCAGCTAATCAAAAGCATCTCATGAGGGAAGAAACACAATTGTGCAGTGCAATGTCCTTAATAAGGTCTTGTTTCATTTAGCTCCCCAATTGTATCAACTCCTGAACAGACAGCCAAAACCAAATCTGTGATGATGAGCACCGAGATGCCTATAAGTCGAATGAAAAAACCCAAAGAAGCAGAGAAAGAGAAGAAAGGCTGGAGGAAAAGAAGTTGTCGGGCTGTTGTTTAACCAACCTCTTGTAGTTTTACAACGTAAGAAAAGGAAGCAAAGTGAACCAAAGCTCATCTCCTTTTCACCTTGCTGCAGTTATACCTAGTTTACACCCTGCAGTTCAACATTGTTTTTCCACCCTTGGTCACCCCAAGTGCTCCTCCTGGGCATGATCCAACCTCCAGCTGATGAGGGTTAGCCTTGGTGTGCCCTTGGGCAAGAGGGTGCCACACATCTCAAGCAGTGCCATCATTACTGTCATTCTCTCTGAAATGTCTGGTCATGGCAACTCTTAGTGTGCAATTGGAATATCAGCATGGCTTGCAGAAGACAGTGTACAACATGAAGGATATATCCTGTAATAAACTGATAATTGGAAGGGATAGTATAATAACTGGTAGCAAGTCTGAGTAAGATATCATTTGTGTAATTGTTTATGCTGAATTTCTTAGTTTGGTTTTTTTTTTTTTAAAAGAATATTCTTCATAACGTCGTTTTAACCAAATCAATCTGTAGCCTATGATCAAATGCCTACTTCATGTCTTCCAGGTGCCTCATGCTAATACCACATGAAAAGGAGGTTTGAAGTTCGCCACCGACTGTAGGTATTAATGAATGCCCTCTTCTCACCTTCAGACACCTAGTAAAAGCTAGGTTTTCCAGAATACACAGTTCCCAAAGTTCCCACTGTGAGGAGCAAGGCCACATTTTGCAAAGGAGCCCCATCCATAGACCCACGCACTCTGTCATTTCTTGTCCCAGACAACCACGGGATCACCCGTGCAGCTAATCAAGCCACGACTTTTAAGTTGAGGCTTTGCTTCATTTCTCCAGTGAAAGGTTGTTCCAAAGCATCATTGCTGTGAGGAGAGTAAGCTTCTAATTTCCACCATAAAGACACTCCTGAGAAGCTTTTCTTCACTGCTAGCGTATAGTCTAGAATATATTTATAGGCCAGAGCTGAATTGCCTCTCAGCTCTTGTTTTGCTTGGCTAAGGAGAAAATACACCCAAACAGGATGAGCTCCTTTGAAAATCGCTGCTCTCTGAATCCAAAGCAAATTCCTAATAGTCCTTTTCATTTTTTTTTTCAGGAGTTTTTCCACTTACCAACGTATCTAAGGCTAAAACTTCCAAACTGAAGTAGGAGTCAATCCAGGAACATTGTTTGATGCATTGTTTCAGAGGAAGTCTCAAAAAATGAATACCACATCTTGTAGAAGTGCAATTGTAAAAAACTGAACTATGTACTTTTAGTATTTTCTTCATGGTATTGTCTTCATGCCCAGCCTGCTTTGCTATTCAGATATTCTAGCAACTAATAATTTTGAGCGACATGCTGAAAGGGAGTGGAAACATTTTCAACTTCTGCTGGGCTTCTTTGCATCAACAGTGTGTTATTGTTTGAAGAAACCACACGCGAGTGGTTTTTAGATCAGAAGCTATCGCTGATCATTTCAGGCTGGAAATATGAGTTCATTTAGGCAAATGCAATAGTAACCAAACTGGATTAAAAGCTTTTCCAGGGAGAGTCACCCCAATACATGACAAAGATCTTTGAAATCATCAGTTAAAGCAGGAGACTGCTTATGAAGTGGAGCCTTAGTGTAGAAGAGTGATTTACATTGACATAATGGACATATATGCTTTCAAATTTGAATTGCTAGGTGTTCTAAACTTAAGAAAAAGTATCTAATAACCTACAAAAGATCTCACTGAACATACGTACACAAGTGAACATTCATATGCTGTATGTGCTGTAGTTTCCAACCTTCTTCCAATTCTAAACTCAAAACAATACATATGGCAAATTAAAATTTACTGACAGCAGTTGTCTTTTGGGACTTCTAAAGGTATGCCAGGGATCCTTGGAATACAAGTTGTAAGGTTTAATCCCTGCAAGGATTAAATAAATTTACAATAATGAGGACAAATAATCTTTAAAAAAAAAAAAATTACTGCAATGCAGTAAAGCATTGGGAAGCTTTGGGAAGTCTCAAACCAGCCTCATTCCAGCTCTGTGTTTTGAAACATTTCTCAGCATCCCTGAGAAGCTGAGAAGAAAGCTCAGAGAAGAAGCTGATTTGTTCTCTCTGATTTCTACAGAGCTATTTTCTTTCTGGTGTGTTTTGCCCCTGTCTTTTGTTATAAACCTTTAATTCAATGTCATGGTAAACATCTTAGTTTCTGTTTCTGGCCCATCTTGTTCTTCCCAAACACAAGTTGCTTCACAAGTTACTAATTTTTCTGTGGACACCACTTTCAACATTTCACCAACAGGTGAGTTCTTTCTCTGTCCTGTTGGAAATGTTACAGCTTACTTTCAGGATCCATTTATTAGTTGGTGTTTCTCTCTGGCAAAGGTCAGTTTTACTCATCTGGTCAGACCTGGAGACCCTGAAAAAATACACGCATGCCACAAGCTCCTGAGTCATGAGTCTCTGGGACCAAGGCTCTGGTGATTGTGAAGAAACTCTTTAAATTACGGTAGAAGACATCTAGGAGGGCTTTTGTGAGTTTCATACCTGGTACTGAAAAAGAAGAAATTAAGAGGTTGAAACACCACATAAGAAAACATGAGAGGGTAGAAAGAGAGCCGAAAAAGTGACTAGAAAATACTACTGCTGATATATTCAACTGATGGAAAGGGCTAGGGGACAGGGTGGAGAACTGTTTGGGATGCCAGAAGCCGCCATGAGACCAGGGCAGGGCAGGTCCAGTGACAATATTCAGGCTTCACCAGGAGCCCAGATCACCAGACAAGTCTGGTGATAAAGCAGATCTGAGGTTAAGCCAGGAAATAAGCAAGTGGGTTGGTGTCAGGACCCAGATCAATGAGTTCAAATAATCAGGGATGATAATAGTCAAAGATGTTTTAGACAGCTTTTGCTAAGCAAACCGAAGAGTTGGTGATAGAAAACAATAAGGGATTGAGTCAGCACAAAGATAAACCATGGGTTTATCAGCCTGGAGAAGAGAAGGCTCCAGGAAGACTTTATAATGGCCTTCCAGTACCCCAAGGTGCCCTACAGGAGAGATGGAGAGGGACTCTTATGAGGACTAACAGTTTTAAACTGAAAGAGGGGAAGTTTAGATTAGATAACAGAAAAAAAAATTCTTTCATGTGGGGACGGTGAAACACTGGAACAGGTTGCCCAGAGAAGTTGTGGATACCCCATCCCTGGAAGTGTTCAAGGCCAGGCTGGATGGGGCTGTGAACAACCTGGTGTAGTGGGAGGTGTCCCTGCCCATGGCAGTGGGGCTGGAACTCAAAGTTCTTTAAAGTCTCTTCCAACCTAAACCATCCTGTGATTCTATGATTCTCTGAAATCTGTTTGTGATGTCATCTCATAAGGCTGCATTCCTCTAAATTCAGAGAGCTATTTACTCAGCAAGGTATTGTGTTGGTTGTTCAGCTTCTAACCATCTCAAGGACGTGAGTGTGGAAAAGGTGTGGACTTTCAGTAACTATGCAATTTCTGATCATATGATACAACGACAGCACCACACTAGCACATCCACCAGTTCATGATGCAATTGCATTCCCACTTGCTTACTATAGGATGATGCTATATGACTGAAGACTGGGAGATGCAATATTTATATTTAGCACAGGGTCGATTGATCTTGACTCACAGAAGCTGCGCAAAACTTCACGTGGAAATTTGAGTGGTTACTGCAGTTTTGACACTGCCCCACAAAGAGCTTTCTGCAGTATTTCTACACAGCTATTGCTTTGGTGTGGCCACTAAGATTATGAAGATATTCCTACAACGCATCAGAAACTGTATTTCCAATATGAAAGGGAAACATTACTGTCATTTCACAGGGCAGTAGGGAAACTCCCTTTGAAATATCATATGCACTTCTTATCACTCCCACTCAGGAAAGCTTAATGACTATGAGAGGTGCAAAACAGACCAGGAGAATGAAGGACCTGCTTTAGTGGAAGGCATTAAAAGAGCTGGGGTTTATAGCCCAGCAAAATCAAAGCTGAGAAAAAAAAAAAGTAAGATTGCTCTCTCTAAATAGTATCAAAGGGTAAGTATTAAATATGAAAAAGCAATTACTTAAGCTAATGGATGGCGTGGGCAGAAATTCAAATGAGTAAAAATTAGCCAGGCTGGAAATGAGGAGACAAATTCTGAAGGAAGCTATATGAGAGGTTGCCCTCACTTGATTATCCCAAAGATTCCTTTGAATCCTGGCGTATCTTCATTCTTAAGTCTTCTGCGGATGTGCTAGTATGTGACACGTATTTCTGTTTAGCTTACTCTGCTTTGGCAATAAATGCAGTCCACTTCGGAGTAGCTATAAGGTTCTGTTAAATTCTTACAGACAAGAAGCCATGTTATGATGATAATGTAGCTAAGTAGAGCCCTCAAAGTGCCCTCAAAACTTAGGAAGTGCACTTTAACTTAGGAAATGCCCTTTAATTCAGTTGCTCAATGCACTCAGGTCGCAATTACCATTTTTTTAACGATGCATGAAAAGTTATTCAGTACTTCTTTTGAAGCTCCTTACTCAATAAGGGGTTCACACTTGTATTATTTCCAGCAAATAGTATAAATCCTGCTCTGACTATACCATTACTCATTTCATCGCAGCCCTAACAGATTTCAGTGACGTTGATGAGTTCGATTTCAGAGCTGCCCTGAGAGCTCAGATTGTGTTATTTTTCCTGGTTCCTGTCTGGCTTTGGAGATCCGTTGGTGTGAGAGGCTGCACTATACTTAGCACACAGGATGTGAAAATTTAGATGAGCACCTCTAACATGCCTTCACAGACTCTGTGGGAGCGCACTTTTCAGGAGCCCACGGCCACCAAATGAAACCTTTTTTTAATAGAAAGCACAGACAGCAGACGTCTGGCACTAAGTCACAGAAACAGCTTGAGAGGGACCTAAGGAGATCATCTCATGAAAACCTTTGCATTAAGAGAGGATTAATATCAACAGATCATGAGTGGACAATATTTGTGTATCCTTGTCAGAGAACCCACACCCTCTGTAGAAGCCTTTTCTAGGTCCTTACTACTTCTATAGTTAGCGAGTTTTTCCTAGCGCTTTGACTCTTTTTTTTTCATTTGAAGATTTAAATAATACTGGTTTTTTTCCCCATCTTACTCTATCCCCAGGAATCAGAAAGCAATTAAGTAATAATCGGTAATAACTAACTAACCCTTGCTATTCACAGAAAATAGCTGTTTCTTCAGCTTCCCTTTTAGCACTTACTTTTATAGATTAAGCACTCAGACAGCTTCAGTTTTCTATCACAGAATAACATCATGTTATTTAAATCTCTGTTGCTTAGGTGGTTCTCCCATGGATGCTCACCCTGGGCCTATTTCTTGTCCTATTCCCAAAAATGGACACAAGACTACATCTGGAGAGTCACTGGCAATTAGCAGCATGGCACAATTGCTTCTCATATTTTAGCTATTACAGCCCTATAAATACAGCCAAGAACACCTTCCTTGCGAGAGCATCGCACAGTTGACTCATGTTGAACGTATGATCTTGCATAAGCCTGGACCTGTCTGATCTCACACACCAGGTGCAGGACTCATGCCGCTAGCTTCTGCCTCTGGTCTGCCCACATCCAGGGTGAGAGTGCCTGTTTGTTGTGCTGGGCAGAGCCTCCTGCCCACACCATGCTCCTCATGACAGCCACAGCCGGTTGCCACCATCTGTGATTCACTGGCCAAGGCTTTGCCAACTGCCAACCAACCCCGAAGAAGATGACCACTGCTGTTGCAGCCTGGAGCTGTGCCCGCTGCCCCATCATGTGAACCGAGGTGCCAGATGGCTCCTCTCCAGGCAACCATCCTGATGTGTCATTAACTTCAGTAGATGGCTTGCAAAGTCTGCAAGCTCCCAGACACTTTCCCCTTCTGATTCTCCAACCTACTGAAAGTTCAACTGGCAGAAAGGACTCAGAAGGAAACTTTTCCTCTTGGAATTATCAAGCTTGGCAACTGGAGAGAAGATCTTTAACTGGAGAAAGAGGAATATTTCAGCTACTCAATCTGAAACCTCCAGAAGAGGTTTTATTCAGAGATAGTTTCCAAACATTTTCTGAACTCAAAGTACTGCTCAGAGAGTTCTAGAACTTTAAAAGATCTCTACGCTCACTAGAAACCCACTAAAACCTTGCTTCTTATCACGTTGCTGAGCCTTTTCCTGTTTCCCACACCCTTCCTTAATCTTACATGTTCGGCTACTTTCCAGTTTATGGCATGCTGGTCTCAGGTGGTAAGGAGCACTCTTTCTTTGGGGATTTATAGGCTTGTGTAGCTCATTGACAACAAACACATTCTCTGCCACACACTGTGGATTAAGGTAAACGGTACATTGCATCACCTGTATTAGTGATTGCTAGGCTGTGTTTTAAGGTGAAGATTTCTCTGTGTGCTCTGTATTTCTGATCTGTGTTCTAGCTTGGAAGGTAATAATATTTCAAAGTAGGAAGATAGATGTGGGTGGCAATCATTACCACAGGCCTGGGGAAATCTTGTTTTGGTATCTGCTCCTTGAGTTGCCGGTTCCTGGTTTTGTGATTAGATCATAGATCGGTGACAGATCTTTCTATGTATTGGTTCAACACCCAACACAGTGAGGAGTTTGATTGGTGACACTGGGGAGCAGGGGTAGATGGCAATGAGCAGCTTGAAAACCTGTCTCAGTCTGAACCCATCAGCTGAACAGGATTTTCCAGCCTGACTTCAGCGGCCCACCTCAGCTCAATCCCTGGTTGCATCTGGGTGGAGGGACTGTGAAGATCATAGAATAGTTTGGGTTGGAAGGGTCCTTTAAAGGTCATCTAGTCCACCCCCTCCTGCACTAAGCAGGGATGTCTTCAGCTAGGTCTGGTTGCTCAGAGGCCCCTCCAACATGACCCTGAATGCTTCCAGGGATGAGGCATCTACCACCTCTCTGGGCAACCTGGCCCAGTATTTCACTACCCTCAGTGTAAAAAATTTCTTCCTTGTACCTAGTCTAAATCTACCCTCTTTTAGTTTAAAGCCATTACCCTTTATCCCATCACAACAGGCCCCAATAAAATGTTTATCCCCATCTTTCTTATAAGCCCCCTTTAAGTATTGAAAGGCTGCAATAAGGTCTCCCTGGAGCCTTCTCTTCTCCAGGCTGAACAACCCCAACTCTCTCAGCCTGTCCTCGTAGGAGAGGTGTCCTAGCCCACTTACCATCTTTGTGGTCTTCCTCTGTACCCGCTCCAACAGGTCCATGTCTTTCCTGTGCTGAGCGCTCCAGAACTGAATGCAGTACTCCAGGCGGACATCTCACCAGAGCAGAGGGGCAGAATCACCACCCTCGACCTGTTGGCCATCCTACCTTTGATGCAGCCTAGGATACAGTTGGTCTTCTGGCCTGTAAGCACACATTGCTGAGTCATGTCTAGCATTTCATCCACCAGTACACCCAAGTCCTTCTCAACAGGGCTGCTCTCGCTCCCTTCATCCTCCAGCTTGTACTGGTACTGGGTATTGCCCAGGTGCAGGACCCTTGTTGAGCCTCATGAGGTTCACATGGGCCCACTTTTTGAGCTTGTCCAGGTCCCTCTGGGTAGCAATTAATCATTAACCATTTAAGGATTTGCAAAGTGGTTTAACAAAATAATTGAGCAGTGACTTCATTACAGATTTGTAAATGACACAATCCACAGTAACTTACTGTAGGGTATCCTAAATCAATACATATGCCAACGAGCACAAAGATACAAGCACACACCACTCAAAGGGTTGCACATACACACCACCCAAATCTTGATCAAGGTCCCTTCGTAGTGGATGACTCCAATCAGCTGATGGGTGTTCCTTTTCCTGTATCACTATATACATATATGAACCCATAAACACACTGACAAGGAGACAGAAAATATTTGGATTCAGTAAAATATGTATCAGTAAAAGATAAGAATGCTCACGTTCATAAAAGCTAAGTTGTGTGTCAGAAACACATAGACAGGTAGGGAGGTGAATGAGAGGAGCTAGCCTGTAGTTAAAATTTCTCTCTTCTTGAGTTTAGAGTAAATACTCACAATGCATTCCTAAACACTCACTTGGCATTCCTAAACTGACAGTAATTGAGCCTTGAGAAGGTTGACTCACCCTGGCTCTTTAACCCTAACCCTGGAAGTGTTTGCCTGAGTGGTGTCCCTACCACTCCATCAGAGGAGATGCCAGTCACAGCCCACCATAATCCAGGAGAGCACAAAGGGATTTGCTAGAATCACTTTTTATGGGGTCTGAGATAGCTGACTTTCATCAGATACTTTTCCACTCCAGCCCAACTCAGACAATGGGATATTGTGGTACATTTCACCAGTTGTGCAAGCCCAGAACTTGCTAGATTTTGAAGTTCTGATACCTTCCCTCTTTGGGCCATGATCCAGGAAGTGTCAGGTGCTAATCAGTTATTGACTGTTTCCAGGCAACAGGGGATGCAGAAACCAGGTGCACTAGGGGGTTGCCATATCGTTCTGGTCCATTACCCTTTGCATTCTTTCCTATTTTATGTTGGGTTGCTATGTAACCCAGGTTGCCATGTGGTCCAGGTGCTAATAGGCTGTCATAACATTCTGGTCCATTGACCCTTGCATTCTTTTCTGTTTTACATTGGGTTATTACATGGTCCAGGTGGGGGAAAATCAACACTGAGTGGCCTAATTTGAGAGGAAGTTGCACCACCGCAGAAGTTTCCTAGTGATGTGTTTAACACAGGCCCCAGGCAGCCAGCAGACCTCCCTGAAAGGAGGGTCTGGCTGGCATACTGGACCCTCTATTCCCTTCAGAAGGGAGCTACCTACAACTATAACCTATCTTTTCTTCCTTATGGATGTGGTCATGATACGTGGTCTGGGCCTTTCTGACCTTGGCAGCACCTCTGGTGAAGACAGACCATCATCCACATCGTGCATTGACTGGCCTTCCACATGCAGAGCCTTGTACCAATTGTACAGAAGTACCTAGGAAGATGGGATGGGCAAGGAGGGGGTTCACCTGCTACCCCAAGTGTGGACTTGTGTCTATTCACTCCTTTCCTTTAAGCTTGTGCCTTCAGCGTGGCTGCAGGTTGAGCCAGCTCCATAGCAGCTCCCCTTGGTGGTTGACAGCTAATTTTCATTACTCCACATTTAAATCCAGATAAGCCACTGCAACCAACAGCAGAGCAACCTTCCCCAGGAGTAAAGCAGTTCGCAGATCACTGACTCTGTTAAGATGATTTTTAGATGTTAATATTGAAATGTCAGCTTTGCTGTCTCCAAGGCCTTTCTGTGAGATACACACCCTCTCGTACAAACACCTGGGCCACAATCCCCACTTGTGATTGCCAACTGTAACTCAAATGCAGCCTGTCCCTCAGATGGATTCACCTTGTAGGGAGAAACTCCTTCCCCAGTGGATCTCCACCTCCCATGGGGATGTGAGGCTGTTGGCCCACCTGGAGAAACCAGCTGATGCCTACAAGGCAACCCCAGCCTTTTGGATGAAAGCGACTCCTCTCCTTATGTCAAAGGGTTAAACACTTCATCTCTTTGCAACAGGAACTTGGATACTTCCAGCGATTGTAAGAGCTGTTGGGTGTGTTGGGAGTGTCTATTGTCTTCCTGGACCATTGTTCTTCCCTTCAAGGCAACAGATCACTCTCTGCTGCAAATTATCTCATCTCTCCTCCTCCCTGTGGGTGGAAAAAACACCTTTGGCAACATCCAACAATATCTTATGCCACTCCTTGATCTTCTTTCTGATTTGATACTTACTGCGAGTTTTTTATCTCACCAGGGTGATTCTGCTTTGAAGGATGAAGCCAAGTGCATGCTCCCTTAATTGTGGTGTTAATTGCGGTTTGATGGAAGCAGGTTTCATTCGGAGAAGAAGCAGGGAGGGATGACAGTACCAGCTTTCTGTTTCTGGACGCAGCTCCAGATCTTCACTCTCCGCTGTGTACGGCTGCTGCCTTGCAGGGTTGTCAGAAATTTGCTTGCTTCTCTACTTACCCATTTGGTCTGACATGCCCCTGCAGTTGGGCACCAGGATTGTACCTGATCCCCTAAATCTCATGAGGGTCTTGAAAGAAACAGGGTACCACCTAATCTGCTGGTTTCTATATATAACACGACACACTTCCCAAAATAAGTCACAGCTCTTTGAGCCTGCTGTATTGCCGTGGGGTGCAGAATAGGAAAGGCAGTTCCTCAGGCTTCATGAGGGCTTTCATCACTAACCTGACTAACCTACCTTTTCTAACTGAAAGCAGACGGGCTTTTACGTCTTTATTGGCCTTTCTACAAAACAGCTAATAGAACAAATAAAATAAGCACAGTTTAACAGTGTTTTGGCAGTGCTGTTTTCAGGAGAGGAAGCCAGAGGGATTACTGCCTGTGGATTTGTAGGGAGCAGGATTCAGCTCTATCATTTAGCTTAGAGAACTCAGCTCTGAGTTTTGTCTCCCAACACTTGGCTCTCCAGAGCTGTCAGGGATGTGTCTTGCAAAATCTCCAGTCCCTCCTCACTTCAAGTGGCCTGGCCTCCGTGGAGAGAGAGGACAACCTGTCTGCTTGCGGTACCAAGAAAGCACTGGCAGATGTTTTATAGAGTGCTGATACGTCTTCAGCTGCTGGTGTTAAATTCCTGAAGATGTGAGGCTGAGTTGTCCGATAAACTACTCAGACAGGACACTGCAGCTGCTCACACTGAGTGCCCAGTGAAGAAAAGGTTGTGATTTTGCCAAAATAAAACCATAAAATAGAAGTAGAGGAATGTGTCTGCATTTTTCAGATTGAGTAGATTTTTTAAATACAACTCATCGACATAAATGCTGGTATGTAAGATGTTTTTTAAAAGCCCTTCAAAATGTAAATGGTAGGAGAAGCACTAAGAAGTTCAGAGAGCAAGAGGAGGTTTAGGTTAATAGAGTTCCTTTCAAAAATTATTATCAGATTAATGCTTACAGTGGGTTTTTTTTGTCTCGCAGTTGTTACTGGCTGCAGAAATGCAAACTCTGTGACTTCAGCCAGCAAAGTCATTTGTATGTGCAAACCCATGCACAGGAGACAGCACGAAAGGCAAGACGTTAAGTAACTGCACTGCAATTCGCTTAGAAGAACAAACATTGCCTGGGACTGTGAGGTTTTACCTTAGGGTTGATATGACCTGAAAACTCAACTTACGCCAGCTGTTACTTGCTGAGATCACCCCAGACCGATGATAAAACAGTAGAATATTTCTCTTTCAACAACAATAACAACAACAATATAACCCTGTCCAGAACAGCAACGGACCATAGGAAGTCCTGGTGAAAAATTCGATCCTGGCTTTCTGTTTGATGTGCTCTGGTGAAATCCAACATGCTGACAGGGCTTTCGCTCTTCTGCTCCTGCTGTCTTGGCATATGGAGAAGGGCAGCGCTTCCAAGAATTGCTGTCTGTCTTGTTTTTATAGCAGGTTAGGCAAATGAAGGCAACTTCAGGCCCTCCGTCCCTGCGATAGGTGGTGACCACACCCAGGGCACCCTTCCAGCTCCTCGGATGCTCTATCACCGGCAAACAGCCCCACGGCCACCAGATGTGAGCGCAGCCCTCACGCATGGAATCATCCAGAGCGGAGCATGGACTTGTGCCAGGGCACACAGGGCGGCCACAGGGCAGACACCCACTTGTGTCCTTGCAGGGACCAGCAGGGACCCACTATCTTGCACTCTGTGCTGACCCTGGCCATTGCAAACACCCCGTTGTCCAAATCCCCTCTTTGATCTCATCAAGCTTCTTCTTGAAATGGATCATTTTTACTCCCCGCCCCCCTCTCCATTCTCAAACCTCCCAGCTAGCTGTGGACTTGCAGTGTCCCACCTAAGATTGCTGATGACCAGTTTATAACCATCTGTCCTCGTGCCAGATTTACCCCCTAGCTTCTGAAAATCACATCCTCCTCGGGTAGGTTGGTGTTTACATGGCAGCCCCTCCTGGAATGGTTTACCTAAGGTCTCCTTGGGATCTCTGTCTTCAGGCATGTGGGCACATTTTGCCAGTCTGGATGTGCCAAGGCTGTTCCTCAATAATAAACCTCCTTGCTGTTTGTCCAAGAGTCTCCCATATTTCCTCACTAAGTGCTTTATCTGTGCATTAACTCATTCCTGGTTGCTTTGCCTACTACGACCTCTGGTCTGTCTCTGTGAGTTCAGGCCACCTCATGTCCACCAACCGAGGCACACTTGTTAAAATCCCCTTGGAGACGGTGTCCCTGCTCTTCACTGATTCCCCACTGCTCCACAGAGAGCCTGAGCCTTTACTCAGCCCTCTGTGACACCCACCTGGCTGCACACAGGTGCCCCAGGAGCACTGAGATAAGTAAATCCTGTCCCTCCTTCACAGGAGGCTGGAAAACTGCATTCTGTGAAGTTCCTCCTCCGGAGATGATGAACATAAGCTGGTAGGTGTGAGGGGTGCAGATGCTTTAACGGGGACGTTGTTTTAAGAACCAGCCCTGCTGTGTGGAGACAGCTCCAGGGTGTTGTGTTTGCTGTATTTGGGTCAGAGAAGAGTGATAAAAATAGGGTTTTGCAGGGCTTACAGCAGAGGTTGTACTGCCATCACACCCGTACCCCCACACAGCAGTGTTCAACTTTCATTTCCCCTGGCTGACAGTGCATTCATTAATTTTTTACCCCACCGGTGCTCACTCTCCCTACAGCACTATTTAGCACATGAGGGCTGGACTTTTCTTCTGACCTTCTTTGCAGCACATGGTGCAGGTACCTGATACCCTCTTGATGAGGTGAATCCAAATTAAGGACCATTTCCTTGTGAAGCAAATGACTTTTCATTTGATAAAAAGCACCTGGTTCAGCAGCTGAGTGATGGTTTCTTTCTAGACCTTTCTCAGAAGGAAAAAGGAGATATTATCTTTGTACTGAGTAGTCTCAAACTGTATAAGAATCCAGTGGCTATTGATCTATTGTAGTTAACTCCACAAATTTTGCAGGAAAGCACTTTTTTTTTTTTTTNTCTGAATAAAAGCAAAGAGGGGAGGCAGTGATTTTCCACCTCTCTGCCCACACTGATCTGCCCGGAGGACCAGGCAGGACAAGTGACAGCCTGACCTGACAGCCTTCTGTCTGCAAAACAACACAAGATGGTAGAAAGTCCTTTGGCAAGGTCGCTCCACCTGTGAGGAGAGAGGGAGACATTCATGCTTCTGCTGTGGAAGTTGGTGTGGTTGTGGCTCAGGGCCACAAATCCAAATTCCCTGTGTAGCCACAGAGGTCTTTAGAGTTCTGATGTTAGATGCTGCAAGCAGCCTGGAAGTGGGCAGTCATGGTCTGGCAGGTAACCAGCTGTGCACTTGGTTCCATGAATGCCCTCTGCAACGTCACGGTCCTTCTGCTCTACATTTTCCTTCTCTGAGCAATGGGACTATTCATTGTGTAAGCTGTCCCTCCAGCTGTAACCACCTGAGTGCTGGGTAAGGGAGACTGGCGGAACGGAGAGAAAGCAGAGCATCATTTGCGTGACTGGGATGGAGATGAAACAGAAAAAGGCTGGTGATTCTCAGGGTAGAATGTTTCATCTTTGCCTCTTTACCCTGGTGTGCAACCAGATGAGGTTGGACAGAAAAAATAGACTCTTTCTGAATTTTTCCACATGACTGAAATATGAAAGCATTTACATTTCTATGCGCTTATTTTGAGGAAATAAACTAAAGAAAATTGGGTGCCTGGCTTCTGCTTTGCATGTATTTAATCACAGCCCTGCCTCCCTTCCCAAGGTGAGCGGCAGTGGCAGCCACAGCAGTAAGCAGCCACCAGCTTTTGCTTGCAGCTGCGTTCATGGATCCCTAAGCATTTTTGCAGGGAGGGCATAGCCATCACCTCTTTTCTGAGGGGGAAACCACAGTACAAGCAGGGGAAGTGATGGGTGAAAACCAACAGTGTGTGGTCCTTTCGCCTGCGGGAGGTGGGGGATGCTTCAGGGGATGAGGGCTACCCGGAGACCCTGGACACCATGCAGAGGTAGCCCTGGCAGACTGCCTTTTCTGTTGTTTTCTGCAATGAAAAGAGTGAACTCAGAAGCATCAGCTCTGTGCAAAGTACAAATTTGCCCCCACGCCCTGAATGGCACCAGTACATTCCCTGAATCCTGCTGCTGGCATTTTCTGCGCAGTGCCTCATGTGAGGCAGTACACACCTAAGCCCTTCAGGTAAATTCCACTTTTTACCCACTGTATTTTCCACTCTAAAGAGCTTTCTGTTTCCTAAGCCTCCAAGATAAAGGTCTGCAGCAATTCCTTAGTACTGCATGCACCCAGTGAAACATCCCCTCTGGTTTTCAGACAATTCCCTGAAACTGCTCAAGAGTCTTTTCAGTAGCACTTAACCAAGGTATTTTGGTCCATGAAACTCACACCCAAGCAAGCCACCACCCCACTGTACCCCTGGTCCCCTCGGCCTTTGTCCCCTGCAATATTTTTGCCTCCCCCCATAGCCCTTTCAGCCAACCTGGGGCTGGGCAAGAAGAGCTGCTCCAGGAGTTACATGTCCCCTGGCAGCCTTGAATGGAGGGGCTGTGTCCTGGGCCCTGTGCAAGCTCAGCCCTGTGCTGGTGGCATGATGGCCACGGAGCTCTTGGGATGCCTGAAGCACAAACTCTGTCCATGCCTCCTGCCCTTGTACGCTTTGTACAGGTTATTGCCTCATCCACAGATTTTTCAGAGCTGAGGATTAGAAAGGGGATTGCTGAAATAATTCATGAGCTCATTCTGCAGGTACATCAATACCCCTGCAGCCAGTGTGTGCCTTAGCAGGCTACCTATGCCACCACCAGCTCCTGTGTCCCTCTCCTCCCATTTCTATTTCACTTCCACTGAAACCTGGGCTGTGACTTTTGGAGACGCCCTGTGGCTGTTAGCGTGAGCTAATGGAAAGAACTGATGCCAGCTACAAAGTCAGTCCTCACAGGGCTGGTACTTGCTTTTGCTTGCACGAAGGACATGGTGTTTCAGCTGGCAGGTTTGTTTCCGATGGCGCTTTGATGAGCAGAAGGTGTCAGCAAACACAAACCCTCAGCGAGTCTGTGTCTGAGTGAACGTGTCTCCAGAAATGCCAGGGCATACCGTGACAGCCTTGTCTCCTCCCTTCCTTTGCCTCCAGAGCTCTATTAAAACCTCAAGAATTATGAAGAAGAACAAGGTGTCGGCTGGTGGCTTTGCTGGTCATGCTCTTCTCAGAGGGGATCTGAAAGGCCTGGTGCACTGTCAAATGTTTTGGTGACCTCAGTGAGGGAGGATGGTGACCAGTGATACTATGACACATTGCTGGAGGCTGATGTGCCCCAGTACCTCCTGAAGGTTTTTGCTGGCTGAGGAAGCTGGACTACTCAATAGCCTTTTAATTAGTCTCTGAGCATGACACACAGCCCGTTTATTTTACTCGTTGGTAACTCTACGTGACACAGCATGTCACGAGCTGGAGTCCCAGCAGATACCTGTTCACATCGTAAGGGAAAAATAATTCCCTCTGCTGTGGGGGTTGACGGCAGAGACTGGCTGGTGCTATGCAGGAGTCACACCAGAGTGCTGCAGTGGTCCCTCTGGTTCTCACTGTCTGTGAATCATGTCTGGCAGCGTGAGGATAATTCGAGCAAGGTCAGGAGGGCAGGCAGCAGATGCTGTTGGTGCTCATCTATCCTGGCCCTCAGGGACCTTGCTGAAGGGGACTTCTGGCAGCAGCAGAATTGGGGATTGGTCCAGCCTGCCCTGCCTTCAACCCATGCCTAGTCACGGGCTGTGTGCTGCCGAGTGGTTGCTCACTCCCTCTTGCACCATCACATTGAAATCTGTGAGGTTAACCATCATCCATAAGCGGACACTGAGTGTCCTTTCAGGCACGTTCCAGTGCCCCTTCACAGGATGTCTCCTCAAGGTCTTCAGGCCACAAAGGGCTCTACAGTGAATAGCAATTAACGCTGAGTAGCTGTAAAAGCAGGCAAACTTACAGTGAAAATTGAGCAGAAAGAGAGGTTAGGTAAGGATTTTTCCAGTCCAAACTGGTCAAAACACACAGCAGAGATCCACTGTACAAATAATTACATAGGACTATACATCCATCAGATTTCATGGCGAAATGGAAACACATTTGACAGTAAACCTAACATTGACCTGAAGAAACCTTAAGAGTGTTTTCTGGAACAGAATGGAGGGAAGAAGTCTCCTGGAAATTCGTGTTTTGGTCCTCTCAAATGAACTTTAGGGAAGCAACTGAAACAAAATGTTGTTTGGGCAGAGGAAAGGTCACTACAGGCCCAACAAGAGCTGCAGCCCAGCCCAGGTGGATGAAGCTGCCATTAATGAAGAAGCTTTGCTTTCAGATGATGAAAAAGCGATCAGCTCTGATGTACAGGTCAGAGGAAGGGTTTGCAGGAAAGCTGTGATGAGTAAGGAGTGTGCCTACACTTAATGGGCATTTTTCAAAAGGCAAGGGCGTGCTATGTGGTCCCCAAACTTTGTTTTGTCGGCTGTATTTGAAATACTGCATTTGCTTAAAGGTAATGGTCTCTGGTAATTTATTATAATGTGAGACAACACAAACTCATGCTGGTCAACCTCAGCTAGAGGAGCTTCTTAAGAGGTGATGCTGCAGGACTTGGCGTGACATGACTGCTAGGTGATTCAGCAGCTCGTTAGCCCCAGGTTGGTGCAACCTTCCTGTGGAAAGGCAATGTTAAATTCATGGAATGCTGGTCAGAGTGGAAAGGTGGGATGATGTTTTCCTGTCCATGAAAAACCGCCAAACTTTGTCTGCATCATGGAATCGAGGAATAATCTAGGTTGGAAGGGACCCCTGGAGGTCATCTAGTCCAACCTCCTGCTTAAAACAGGCTCGACTGTAGTTAGGTAAGTTGCTCAAGGTGTTTTCCAGTTGAGTTTTCAGTATCTCCAGGGCTGGAGGGTCCACTTGTTTCTGGGGCTCTGCTCCAGTGTCTCACCAGTGTCATAGCAAAATACCGTTTTCTTACATGCCAGCTTCGATATTGATCTTCCTGTGACACACCTGGCTTGTAAGAATGCTGCTGCTTCTCTTTTTCATTAGAGAGTATGAAATTCTAGAGGGATTTGTGGTTTATCCCCAAGGATCCTTAAATAAAATGAGATTGTCCTTGATGTGGCTTTCTTTCAAGCGGTACCATAATGAATACTTACTCTGAATTCTTACCAACTTCATGCCCTAGCAGAGGAATAAGAGACACTATTTTAAAGACTAAATATAGTTATTTTAAAAATAATGGTGAGCTTCTTTCTCAGTTCCTTCCAGGGAAAGATAAAACCGTGACTCGGTGTATGTAAGCATCGCCTGGAATTTCTCTTGAGAATCAGAGATATGTAGGATCAGAAAGCAGTACTTATTTTATATTCTGGAGGCTTGAACAACCTCTGCAGCTGTTCTGTGAACACCTATTCTAGCTAGAAAGCCCAACCTCACGTTGAATTATGTCTTAGCAGGTACAAGCCAATGCAGGTAGCAAAGTGCAGCTCCTCTATGTGAAAACCAGGTATCAAACAGAATGAGGTCCTATTCCTGTAGGAGTTATTTGCAATTGTTCACCTATCTGGAAAGTGACCTGGACACCCTCTCCCCAGAAGGCAAGTTCACAGCTGCTGTCCTCAGTGGGGAAGAGCAAACGTTCTTCCCCTATGTCAAAACCTGCATGTCAGTGGGAGGGAAGGTGAAACACAGTCCTGTTTTCACCAGTGTGGATGAAACACCCAAGGACGTGGTGGTGTCTGACTCTGGAGTGCTGAAGGAAGAGGCTGCTTTTCCTGTCTTGGCAGAGATCAGGATATTTTTCCTCTGCCTCATCAATAAAGAGGGGTCAGATCCAGGATACAGCTCAGTAGAGGTTACCTGCCCCATCCAGCCTACGCTCCCGGAAGGAGTCATCTTCATTTCCAAATCTGGGGGAATTTTAGAAGCCAGAACAAAACATTTACCAAGAGTGGTTTTATTTAATCCACAAAATACAGGATGTGGGAATGACCTAGAGCTGTGTCTGGTCTCCCAGGCCCATCCTTTCCAGATGGTGTGGTGCTCCCATGACTTGACTCGCTCTCCTGAGCCCCCCGAGACCACTGTGTGTCCCCCAAGTGCACCCACTGAAATGAAGATCCAGCGTAGGCCAATTTACTTTATCTAACCAACGATGGATGGTAGAAATATAACACCAAAGATACTCCCTCCTGAGAAAACGAGCATTTGTAATTTAAGCAGAAGCTTTTTCTCATAGCTTAGGAAAACAATGATGAGATCATGGGCAGCCTCTAAACATTTTAAAGGCAGCTAGGTGAGAAAAAAAAGCAAGGTTTAGCCATCAGGTGGCACTCTGAGCATGCTGTTCAGCAGAGACATCACTCAAAATGGTCCTGGGCTCGAGGAAATTCTTTCAATTCAATAATACGACATAAACTTCGTGAGCTGTGATTCATTAAGGTTAACACCCTTTCTTTATTTCTGCAAAATTAATCATCCAGCTATATTTATTGCATTGTTTTAAAACACGGGAGTCCTATTAAAGGAAATACAGCAACTCCATGTTTTCTTAATGTTTCTTATCTAAATGTTTCTTATGTGGCTTAATATTTTTGCCGAAGTGGAATAATTCCATTATTTGTTCTCTGTAGTAAACTAGCATATCGTGGTGTCTGCTTTGAATTTCTTTCTGTCTTTGTCTTAATCTCCTACCATCAAGCTGATCTCAAAATAGACACCTGAACTAACGGTCTCCAGGTTTTTCACATAAATCCCTTCTTAACCTTTCCAGCCATTTAACTGCATTTGCAGTCTCCGCTATTGTTCCGCATGAGGTTTTGCTTGGGAAGAATTTCACTGGAGAGCTTTTTTTTTTTTTTTTAGGATTACACATCTAGATAAAACATGATATTTAAAATGCCTTTCTGGTTATGCCTTGATTATTTATTTTTTTTTGCAGTAGAGTGTCTTCTACTTTGATATACAAGCAGTAGTTCATTATTAGTGTGTTGGTTCTACATGATTGCTCCTATAGGAAAAATTGTAGTTAGGGTAATTGAAGGGTGAAATTAAAGGAGTTGTGGTTAGCACCATAGAACAGCACTGCAGACTGCAAAATCACTGTTCTGCTTCTTGGAGCCAGAATTTGGCATCAATGCTCTTGACTGCATGGGCAAATACTACACCCGCAGAGCAGCCTTGAATGAGTTTTTGCACAAAACTCTCCCCTCCCGCCCAGCGTATTTGTAAAACCTCATTTTTAATCTTCCTCCAGCAACTCACCACTGTAAACAATTTCAGTTCTTACTCCTGCCTCATCTGACCCTGACAGGCGGTGTATTCCCTGCCATTCACGGCTCCCATCCCCAGAGCCCCGAACAAAGCCCTGCTTGTTACGAGGGAAAGCATGAGCTCATCCATTGTAATCACCCCACCGCTTTAGCTGCTGCTCCAAAGGAGGTTTTGTGGCAATTTCTGAATGCCTCCAGACAAGCTAGCACTGGATAAACTTTGGTTGAATCTTCAGGGAGCAAAACAGAGTGGATTAAGTCCTCGTATCTACTGTAAGAATAGGTTTTCTGAAGGCAGGGGAACCCTGGTTATTCAGATAATACAGTTGAGCTTCAGCTCCAAATACAAGACCTCTTAGAGGCTCAGGGAAGCAAGGTCCCAGTGTAGGCTCCAGGCACCCGCACAGCCAGGTAACCCAGATAATCCTTTGATCCTCTGACATTCAGGGCTTCAGGGAAACAAAGGTGAGAAAATGAGAAATGCAAACGCGTAAGTTTGAAAGTGTGAAGAAAAGGACTTGTTGAAGTTCAAGCTTGCCAAAAATAGCAGTGAAACAGCTGCATTTTATGCAGATGAGTTATAATCACAGGTAAATTGCATTTTTAAAATTGGATTCACTGTCACTTTTCATTTAGAGACCTGCTTGAGGTCCCTGAAGGTCTCCTCCAGCTGTGGCTCCAAAGCACAAAACTTTGATATAATGATGCATACTGCCTGGCTCCTGAAAACCAAGCAACCATGGCCTTTTGTGTTTTAACTACCCAAAAGGGCTTGAAAGACAAACGAAGGGCACTGTCCTGTAGTCATTCACCACCAAGAGCAGGATTAGCCAGTCAGTAAAAGTTTTTCCACTGCACACTTGGGTAACAGCTGTGGCTTTGCCTCCGTTATCACCTTTTCATTATCTCATATATTAAAGAACAGACTAACTTCTGAATTTTTAGAACGACATGATCTAGTTAAGTTACATAATCAAGTCAAGAAAGAAGTTTGGCGTTGAAATTCAAGAAGTTAAAGAAATCTTCATGGGTTTGCTTGTGATGTGATGTGGGACCCTGGGGGACTGGTTTTGCTCCGCTATACATCATTTTCCAAACTATTAAAAACTAATGTGTCATTACATTCCTGTCACCGCAGTCTACTAGTGACAGAGGGAGGACTGCTATAGCTTTTTGGGATTTCCTACCCATGACTTGTCTCAGTTAACAGAGGAAAGTAAAAGGTGTGCACATCGTTTCCCCCCTTCCTTATAACTAGTCTTTACAACTTCCTGGTAACAGAGATGAGCCTATGAAAAAAATGTCACAGGTGCCAAGGTCTTTGCACTTTTCTGATTTCATAGAATCATAGAACGGTCAGAGTTGGAAGGGACCTTAAAGATCATCCACTTCCAACCCCCCTGCCATGGGCAGGGACACCTCCCACTGGAGCAGGTTGCTCCAAGCCCCATCCAGCCTGGCCTTCCACACTTCCAGGGATGGAAGGAATTTCAGTTTCGTGACATGAGCCTGACTTAGAAGCCAAAAATTAGGAGCTCAGGCTCTCCTCTTACTGTTCTGCGGGCAGTAATCTCTTTATGTAACGTGGGGAAATGGCATCATTCTGCCAGACAGCCACAAACTCAGTGGGGAGACAAGCATTTGGGCCCTTATCTATTGTTTCCTTATCCTGACTCATCCCAAGTCATTTTGTCTATGGTTTAATCTCATTTTTAAATATAATGTAATGCTGCTTTATTTTTTTTTCCTCCCAGCCACACAGCTGTCTTTTATAATAAGTGCAGGTTTGATTCAACTACCGCACTAATTATCCCTGCATTGAGAGAGAGAGAGCAGCAATTGAATTGCAGATATAAAAAAGGAAAATAGAACTTTAGCAAAAAGTACAGCAGGTTAAACCTAACTCATGGCCTTTCCAGGCTTGTGTGCCAGCTCTGTGCTACACACTCTGATAACGTGGAAGTTCCTGCTTTTATCAGAGAGATGCTCAGGTCTCTTTGCCCCAAAGCACAAAGCATCTACCACTGAAAAAAAGGAAAATCTTTCTTGTCATAAGCCAGGTTGGTGAGCGTTTTTTGTTTTTCCCAATAACATGGGAAAATATGCACATGCACATATTTGACAGTCAGTTCTTAAAGAAATTATATATTCTATTATTAACATGCAATCAAGAATACCAAAATAATCAAATCCTGCAGTACCCAGGAAAGTAAATAATTGATTGTAATAGTACCAGTTTACAGGTGGTACAGAGGAACAGAAGCGCAGAGGGATTTGTGTGACTCGCCAGACGTCATGAAATGGAGGTCTGCCAGAGCCCAGAGATATCCTCTCTCACAGTCTCATGGTTTAATCCCTAGTCTTTCTTTCTTTCCATTAGGATAAAATATGCTTCCCTGATCCACAATATTTAAGTTTTTTTTTCAGGTAAGCCCTGAATCACCGATATTCTCTGCAGCTTCCACTGAAAAAAGCAGTGTGATCCACTAAGGTTCATGAATATTTTAGCTAATGTCATTATTTTTTTAATACGGGAAATATTCCAGGGAAGAGCTGAGAGATGGCATCATTTTGCATCTGCTGCGTTCGAGACTAGCAGCGCTGCGCGGAGCCACAGAACTGGGGTGGTTGGTCCTGCCTGTTTACAGCATCACAGATGCCTAAAGCATCTCTGGGTGTGTGAAGGCTGATGGTGGCAGTGTGTGTTTTTAAGCAAGAGGCTCCCCATGCCTGCCTTGTGCGGAGCAATTTGCCATTCCCTTCACACGGCTGCTGCCGCCCTAGGTGGGTCCCTAACGCCACCCTCCCCTATACCCTCTTTATGTCACCGGCCACCACTAGGTGATCTTCAAACACCTTGCTTGCCACCCAACTTCCGAAGGGAAGGTGTCACCAGCCGGCAGAATTTTTCCACAATTTTTCCATGCTATTCATGAAAATATTTTTGCACGCGCCGCTTTGCAGCCTGCGAACTGCGGTTCTGAGTTTCCTGGGAAGAAAGCCTATTAAGCCGCCTTTCTGCGGGGATTGCCATAGCAACCCTCGCACAATGCCAATGGCCCAGATTTTCCTTCAGCCCCTTCTTTCTGAGCTGACAGCAGTGATTTTAATGCTCCTTGAACCAAATCTTTGCATGCGGAGACTGCTTTAGAAAAAAAAAAAAGAAAAAAAAAAAAGAATGCTTTTAATCAGCGCCGGTTGTTCTCTTTCCTTTCTTCCCCAAGAAGAGAGCTGGGAAGGCTTTTAGCACAGCGTCCCTCTCAGCACCCTTGAAGTTGCAGCTGGATAATGACCACAAAGCAGTCCTGGGTTCGGAAATTTCAATATCATTCAGGGTTATAAGGCTCCATGGAAATGATGCTCGTGCAGGGGTTGCTTATCTTACAGACATTCACATCAGGCCTGGAGGTTGGGAGCACGGCATGGAAATAGAAATACAGCTACCACAGAAGCAAAGCAAACTCCCAGTTAAGCGTAATAGTGGAACTGGGAGTCGGGACAGCAGTACTCTGTAAAATGGGGCAGGCTTCACCGTCCGTGTTAAGCATCCCAGAGAGGCCAATATCTGAACACTGCCAGGTCTGGAAGCTGTAGTAGGGTCCCCCGGTGACACTTAGTAGGGCATAATGCCATCGTCAGGGCTGGCTTGTGGTGAAAACTGGTGACATGGGAAATGGAAAAGCTGAGCCAACACCTGAGGATGCAGCTCGGAGCCAGTTCCCTGCATGGCTGAAGCCACTCACCATCTGACCGCGGGCACACTGCACCCCGGGTGCCCAGAGCTGGCATATGGGCAGGCAGTTAGACACAGCTCAGGCAGGAAAGGAGATAAAAATCACCTGCCTCTGACAAATGTGACCCAGCCTTTACATCAAACAATCCCTATCTGGGGTTGGTGTTGGGTTGCAGGACTGCAACAGCCCAAGACACTCACTTTTTCTTGCTGCTGCCCCTGCCGTCTCCCCTTTCCTCCTGCCAGCCCTTGGAGGGGTCTCATCACCTGCAGGGCACAGAGAGGGGGTCAGGGTGAGGGGAGCCTCAAGAAGGGCCCTGGAGGGGAGACACCAGGTGAAATTCCTGGTGCATTCAGCTCCAGTACCCTGGGGTGCACCCCTGGGGTGCAACCTCCCCTCCATGGATCTTCTGCACCTTCTAGGGAAATAAAATCAGATCTATAGGTACACATTCATGCCTGCTAACGACCAGACTCCAACCCCTTCCTCCCAACTGCTCATCATCTCCAGGGGCAGCATTCCCGAGCTGCATTCCTGTTTGCTGTAAGCATTTGGCCCTCAGTAAACACATTATGGGTAGTGCTTTGCGCTTCTGTCTTAAAAGTCTGTGCAAACATTAAAAACAGAGGGAGCTCCTGAGTCCCTGGATCCAGCCCTGGACTATCTCGGGTAACCACATCATGTGTGCTTACTAATCCCCAGTAGTAGTTCCCAGATGGAGGGATGAGCTGCCTGGGACTGTCTGGGGAAGGGAGGGCTGAGCCAAGGTGCATGGTGGGCAGCAGAGATCTGCAGGGTCTCATCCTCTCCCCAGCTGAGCCTGCCCTGGTCAGGAGATAAGAGTGGTTTCTGCTCAGACAGACATTGTGCCACAGGTCCAAACAAATGGGCAATGGATACAGAGGCAGCAATGAGTGGAAACGTGCTGTAGAGGAGAAACAGAGACTGATTTTTGTCACTTACTCAAAATCTAAGAAGCTCTGGGAGCTGCCTCAGGCTGAGGGAGATGAGCTTTCCTTACATCCAGGATGTCCCTGCAGATGCTGCATTCACCTGCATCAGCCCTGCTGTGTTTCTGCTCTTTAGTGCTGGTATCCCACTGCCCTGTCTCCCCTGCTGCCTTTTTGCGCTGAGGATGCCAGTCCTCCCCAAAGCCAACCTTCTCTCTCTGCAGCCACATCCTCACATTAATCCCACCCTGGCAAGGGCAGCTGCTCTCCCCAGGGCCTGGGAGAAACGATCTCCCTAAAACAGGAGCTGCCGCAGCAGCAGAGGTGATGCAGCAGATTCCCCCGAGCTGTAAATGTATTTATATCCCTACCCTATCTGCTCATGGTGAAAACCCCTTACTAATGGCATGGACGGGAAGGAAACCCTGTTTGCATCGATCTGCACTTTTATTTGATGATATGCACGAGCTGTTTCCCCTCAGCAATCCTCTGTAAGCTGCTTTGGTGCTGGGAGGAGGGGAGAAGAACCAACATATTCCCTTCCTGGGGTTCCCTCCCCACACTGTAAGCCATGGGATGAGGGACCAGGCATCCTCCCCACAGCCCCGCTGCCTGGGCAGCCCTTTCAGCAACACCCAGGGCAGCACCAGAGCTGGGAGAAGGACACCATCATTTGTCTCCATGTGCTGTGGGATCCTGAGTGACTGGATTTGCTCCCCTATACATCATTTTCCCAACCATTAAAAATGAATGTGTCATTACATTCTTGTTGCCACAGTCCACTAGTGACAGAGGGAGGATTCTGATATCCTCAGAGCAGATGCTTACAAGCTTCTCATTACATTTCCCTCATACATCTGCCACTAGTTCTGTCCATCATAGCAAAAGATGAACTATAAACTCTTATTTCTTAGCCAAAAGAAGTGCCCTGTTGGGTTTTATCTAGTAGTATAGATACAACCTGCCTCCCATTCGGAAAGATAACAGCCTGTACAAACTGAATTTTTACAGGGCATTTTATCACTGTGGGAGCCAGGCTGGGTCCCAGTTTGGCCACTCATGTTATCTCTGTGCTTGCACTGAGCTGGAGACACCACATACAACCATAGCTCCTGGGCCAAGCTGGCTGGAGAGGTTGCTCCGCTGCCCTGGCCTCATAGGTCCCAAAGGCAGAACAGGATAAATACTTGTGTGTGAGAAAGAAAATAAATCTTACATTTTGCCGAAGGGCTGGTGGCATTTGTTTTACCACGCTACGTCTGCAAATGTTTGTAAACACTGCATCAATTTGCCATGCTGCAGGAAGGAGTAGGATTAATTGCTTGAAAGCCTGCGGTGAGGCTTGAAGCAACTCTTTTTTGCTGCCATCTTTGGGGATCATTCATAAATCCAAAAGGTATGGTTTGGGTGTGTGAGTCTGCCTGTGTTTTCGTGCTGGACATGCTGCAGCTAAGGGCAATGCAGGAGATGCATGGCCTCCCAGAGACATGTCTTCCTACCTGGAGACATCACTTTCCACCCAGTGACACACAAATGCCAACTCACTAGAAAATATAAGTTTCTGTAATTGCTCTTCCCATGGCTCATGCCGCAGACCAGAGTGAATTCGCAGCCCCACATTGAAATGAAGGCTTTTAAGTAAGAAGCAGGTTAGAACTTCAAGGAGCTGAAGAGAGTCCACATGAGGCCAGCAGCAGACAAGAAAAGCTCCACAGTTTTCTCACTGCAACAGGTTATGAACCTCAAGGTTCCTCATTCAGGCTTCTGAAAGCAGCCCTTTAAATCACATATTACTGAGCTGCCTGTCCCACTGGTGCCGTGAGGTCTCCTCTGTGTGCCCCACTCCCCTGCATGTTGCCATGTTCCTTCCTACCCTTCCTGCTCACATATGTGCCCCACAGGATCGCATCCCTCAGCCATCACTGGGGTTTAGTGCCCAGAAGGCCAGGAAGTCAGCTCCATGGACATGTGAAAGAACTAACCCCTACACATGGCCAACCATTTGCACATTGGAGAGGAGACAACGGGCCCCCTTCCTTGGGCAACCCTGTTGCAGAACATGGTTCTCCAGAACTTGGAGCGGGCGTGCCTTGGAGAGGAGAGAATTGCCCTCCCCACAGCTCTCCCAAGCTGATGTTTGCCTGACGTCCTGCTGGAGAAGGCTCTGAGCTCATCCTCTGCTGGGAATACTCCTGGCAACTTGCAGGCACATGCCATGTCTGCTCCACCTGGCCCTCATCCTCTGAATACAGCAGCAAGGGCTTAGCAGGGCAGAGTCTCCCAGAAACACTGAGCATCTCCTTTCAGTAAGTCCAACCATCCCAGCTGGAGAACCAAAAACTGGTGCAAAGATGTCAGTCAGTTGCTGGACTGGCACTATGACCCGCAGGATGATAGACCCTCATGAATACCGTCGGCCACGGCTGCGAGGGCCTCTCTGTTGTAGAGGCTCCCGTTTGTATTTCTTTTTATTGTGGAATAAGGCTGAAGATGCTAGGAGCCTGAGTCATATGGGTGTGTAACTTTACAAACAGTTTGTATGGGACTGAGCCTTTTGGCAAGAAACTAAATTCAACTTCTCGCTCGACCCAACTCAACTATACCTGGCACTGAGTTTGCTGGATAATCCTGGTGCTGTGCTCATCCTCCATGCTAAAGTCAAAGCTTGGAATACAGCTCCTACCCACCTCTCCTCTCCCTGATTTATGACACATACATGCCATGAGATTATTCATTTTACCTAATTAGTGCATTTAAAAGGTGCCCCGTATTTGCAACCTGATGGTCAGGTGAGCCCTGGCTTTCCTTATAGGTTGAGAATTTTTTTTTATTGTCAAGATTTTATCTCTCTCCTTCAAGCCAACAATACCTAACTCCACTCTATTCAGGTTTCATTTGTTTGTCACAACCACTGGAAAACAGGCAGGAGGTCTGCCTGTGGCTTCTCGTTGGCTTTTAATGAAGCACTTCACATTTTATGTCCCAGTGCCTTAGTACTCCCAGCTGTACTGGATGGATAATCTGTGCATGCTTATAAAAAAAGTGATGGAAGATGAGAGCTAAATATATATATGTGTGTGTGTGTGTGTGTATGTTCCCTTATTTGAGACCAGCAGCATTTTGTCTGATTTCTCTGGTAGAGGCATCTCCTTTGTATACAGCTCTCATGTCCCATCTGCACCCAGGACAGACCTGATCCAAGCATATGCTCTGATTGCTGTCCTGTTGGAGCATGTTCCCAGCAAAAACCCTCTATGACTCACATCACCCTCCCAAACCCCTTGCCTGCTGCCAGGACGTCCAGCTGCATGAGAACTAAGCAGAAACTGTCACAGGGAAACCTTTTTGATGATGGAGTCTGGTCTGACACGTGTTTGTCAGAGGCTCTGCAGGCAGCATTCATCAGGCTGTGCTGTCTCATTTGCAGCAACGCTTGCTTTGCCGTGAGAGGTGTGTGGTAATGAATTCCCTTTGGGTCAGCTTCAGCTGCAGCAGAAAACCAGACAGATGGGGCCTGAGGGAAGTATTTCCATAATGAAGCAGAGAGGCAGAGCACCTCTCAGGACGGCAGGAGTTCCCTCATACTAATAACATTCTTAAATAACAAGCACTTTCGATAATCTTTTCTCGCTAGCTGCTCTTCTCAGAAGTCCCTTCATTCAGTTTTACTGCTTCCCCTTTGATGCACTTGAGCTTTTTACAGCTCCATTCACAGATTTTTGTTGTATTTCAGCCCTTTGTGGATTCATTCACTGTTTTGCTGCAACTCTAATGGGGCGGACGTGAAGTTATCGCATCTATCAGAGATACCTGTTATGAAAGTTGAGTTTATCCCCTTCTACCAAACTCAGGGCATTCTTTTTTTTCCTATCAGCCATGAACAGTGACAAACAAACACACACGAGGTGCAGGGCAGGGAGCTGGAAGAAGGCAAGAGTGGGAGGAACACACAAGTGGTTTTCATGAAAATAGCTTTTAAATAGCTCATTTTCTATCATTTGAAGTCCAAAGACTTATGCACAACAGGAAATGCCTTTACTCTGGCAATATTCTTGGCTACCCACTATCAGAAGTCTTCAGTGTGTCATGTCCTTCTATGTGGGTGCATGGTTTACATGAGCAACCTGGTCTAGTGGGAGGTGTCCCTTCCCACGGCAGGAGGGTTGGAACTTGATGATATTTAAGGTCCCTTCCAGCCCAAACCATTCCATGATTCTATGAAATGGTATTGTCCTTCTCCTCGGTTTTCTAATGACAAACTACACGACTGGGGCAAGACAATTGGCCTCTCATGCTTTTAAGAATGAGGGGAATAAATGCCTGTATAAACCTGTATATATCACATTGACCTGTATAAACCACATTGCTACCTCTGACTAGAGTTGGCCTGTGTTCATCTCCATCCCAAAGTAATCCAGGCCGCTGGAGGAGTCAGACGCCAGCTCAGCAATTAACCTTGTTTTGTGTTTTCATGCACTTTTCTGCTGCAGCTTCCCTGGAGACTCACAAAGATGAAGATTGTGAAGAACACAAGAGCTACAGTGAAGAGCCTCCCTCACTCATTGCGCTGATGGCTGCAGAGGGTTAGAAGTAATGAGACTTGCTTTAAAATCAGAAGTCATAAAATGGTATCTCTTTTTTCTCTTTTTTTTTTTTTTTTCCCCTCCTCTTTTTGGAGCCTCCAACTAGTGCCGGGGGCACATTTTCAGGCACTTTTTTTTTTCAGAAAAAAATGGTGCCGTTATGAAAGAAAAAAGAGGGAAGGAATAATTTTCAGGAAGTGAGACTGGCAACTACTGTGAGAACTGATAAAAGCAAAGAAGGTGGCAAGGCTGCATTAAATAGGGTTTTGGAATTTAATTTCATTTTAAACCCTGCCTCATTCCTTGTCTGCTAACTCTGCCGTTGCTTAGCCTTGCAGGGGAGAAACTCCTGTTTCTAAGGGCCATTACAGTTGACACAGCAGGACTTCAGCTGAAAACTAATCGGATGTGAAGGTTGGGTCTGGAGGACACCCTGGTACATATTGTCGTGCCCCTGGCTGCTAGGTCACAGCAAATTTGGTGGAGCTCAGCGCCGAGTATAAGGGTTGCAATTGTGCTGGTGTGGTGGGTGGTGAGAGACAGTTTGTTCCTATAGGCATGGGGGAGGGATGGGAGGTGGAGGGGGCTGGGGAAGGAGAGCTTCGTTTGCCGCTGCTCCCAGGGCCCTTAATTGCAGCAGCATACATGGTGATAAGCTGCTGAATTGCCTTTCATCGGCCAGGAAACCCAGCATGTGAAAAAATTTGGTATGTCATTGTCTGTTTGCATAGCTCACTGCCTGACCCGCCGGTCTACACACAGGACGGGGGGGAAAAAAGGCAAGTATTATTGCCACTCCAAGAACCACCGACCAAGGCATCGTCCTGGCTCCCCGAGAGAGGGGGGAGGAGGGAGCAGTGGAAATTAGTTCACTTTGGCCACATTGCACACTTCATTCCTCCTCCTTTTGCACGATAACGCCTGTGAGAAGGCTCTTTCCCAGCCTCAGATTCATGGCTGGGCTATATGGAGCTCAGACTGGAGAGTGAGGGGTGGCAGAGGTGCTAGTGACTGTGTGTGGGGACAACTTCACAGAATCACAGAATCTTCATGGTTGGAAGGTACCTCTGAGGTCATGGACTCCAACCACACACACACACCCCGAAGGAAAAAAACCACAAAAAAACCACCCCAAAAATCAACCCCACAAAACAAATCACCCAATCCAACAATCTCAGGCACTAGAGCATGCCCTGAAGTGCCACATCTACATGTTTCTTAAATACCTTCAGGGCTGGTGACTCCACCAGGTCTCTGGGCAGGCTGTTCCAGTGCATGACCACTCTCTCAGGGAAGTAATTCTTCCTAATATTTAATCTGAACCTCCCCTACCACAATTTCAGACTGTTTCCTCTGGTCCTGTCCTTATTCACTTGGGAGAAGAGGCCAACACCCACCTCTCTACAATCTCCTTTCAGGTAGCTGTAGAAGGCAATGAGGTCTCCCCTCAGTTTCCCAACTTCCCTTGATTTTTACAGTTCCTAGCCCCAACTCCTGAACGTTGGGTAATTGCAGGGAACCTGTAGTTTGCTTATTTATTTATCTGGCTCTTCCTGTGCCTTCCAAGGAACGGTTTCCTTGTCCTTATGCTAATTCAGGCCCTGCTGAATAAAGAGGCTTTTTTCCCCCATCCCGTCCTGCAAGAGGTCATCTTTATTCAAGAGCCATGAATGATGTGCGCTGGGTACTAATCGCGCACAAAGAGCCCCGTCCGGAGCCAGCCAAGCGTACAGCTGTCCTTTTGTTTACAGAGATGGAGAGGGAACCTAAAAAGTGCTCCTGCCCGGGGGACAATAGTAGCAGCTCATGAGACGCCTGAGATTTGGCAGGGCCCCTCTTTCCTGGTGCTAAAGGACCTTTATTAAACGTAAATCATGTCAGCTGCTACCGCCACCCTTTCTCAGCTTAGAAAAGATTCCCCTTTGTTGCTCAAGTGACACGATGGAAAGGAATCAGTCTGAAATGCCCCCAAGACTGGAGCGATGGACCAGGATGGGGACAAACGACACTCCTGACTGTTTAATAGTAGCGCTCTTCTGCCGCTGTTACAGTGAGGCTTGAGGCTGGGTTAATTTTCCAAGCTGGCTGGTGTTTCAATGGCCTTTATTGATTTTGTGTTGGTTTGAAATGTCAGGAGGTCACAAGGATGAATTTTATACCTGTGAGTTAGGAAGAACACAGAGCCCTACAAGCCTTAGGATAAATATGTTGCCAGGGCTGATATCACTGGAAAAGCATGATGCCTCAGGCACTGAGAAAATAATTAGGTGTAGAGCATCTCTGCGAAGAGCAGAATCTCTGTTAAGGGAATAATTATTAGGCTTCCCTGACTACTGCATTTCCCTGAGGTGGGGAGCAAATGCTGTTTCTTCTTCTCCATGTAAATAAAAGGGCAGTCTGAGTATAAGGAACAAAATTGCTCATGGAACGTGTGTTGCTTCAAGTACTGCTACTGGCAAATCCCCTGACTGCTCAGGCAGCGTGTATTTCCATGCAAGGAGAGGGCCTGAGGTGTCACTGGGAGCATGAGACATGGCACCACGGGAGCTTCAGGCAAGATGAGGATGTGTCAGGAGTCGTCTAACGTCCCTCTGGCATTTCAGGCCCTAGACACCAGCTGTGTCTGGAGCTAACTAGGGAATGACTTGAAGTTCTTACCTGTAGGACTCCCTTCAGGTTATGAATGGCTGGGCTCATCTTCTGCTTTTAGTACAGAAAGGTACCAGCTAAATCTGAGCAGTCTCTGGATATGCACTTTATTAGTGTTTGTATCCACCCGCTGTTTAAAACTGCACTTTAATTGTAGCAATAGCTGATTGGGACCATGCCTTGCTCATCCCTCCTTAACCCCTGCTTGTGTTAACCTTTGTTTCCCTCGAGCTGATACACCTGACAGTCCCACTCTCTCGCTTGCTGGCTGACACTTGCCATAAGAGACATAATTCTCTCCCACGAGTGTCCCTGCCTGTCCCTGTGCTCTCTCTGGTTTGGTGTCTCGTGAACTCTCACAGGGCAGGGACCCCAGGGCTGTGTAGCGATGAGCTCAGTCCATGCATTTTGCATTACACACTAGAACAGGTCATTCAGTAGGTGGCATTAATCCCCTCGTTCAGCACTGGTGCGATGTTCTGTGACATTTCTGATCATCACCTCGTGGAATTTGGGGAAGCATATTAGTGGCTTTCATAGGTGAGGTCCTGCTCTCACCGGGTTACAAGCAGAGCTCCTTTTCGTGTAACGAGCAGAGCTCCTTTTTCATGTTTCCAACATATTCTACAGCTTTTGACGAGGATCCCCACTGATCTCCCAAGGATTCATAAATAACTGAGCCTACAGCTCTATGCGTCATGGCACAGCTCTTCTCAGTAAATCCAGCTGATTTATGTTGTGTTATCACATGCTATTAAAATAGTTCTAAATATATTTTTTTTGGGCATACTTGATTTTTCCTTTTACAACTTTACCTAAATTGCAATTTAACCTAAAGACAGCCTGATGGCTTTGGTCTTGCCATATTCTGGCACAAGTTCTTCAAGTCAGTGAAAAGCTCCTAGTTTGCACTTTGCTCCTGAATCTACAAGAATGTATTGGCATTTAGAAAAGCAAGCAATGCTGTCTACATACCACCGGGACAGTCACAGAGAGGATATAAAGTCTAGCAGCTTAGTTTGCCCTTTGCATTTGATATTTGCCTTGTAAAGATCTTGATGACACTGCACTCACATGAAGGATATTCAGAAAGATGCATTTTTTCCTGATGTTAATAATGGGCTGGAAAAAGGGCTGACGGAGTGTTAGTGACACAGAGACCAGTCATCACATTGCTATCTTCACAAAACTCATCTGCATGACATACTCATCTTTTTTACCAGTGTCATTAAACTTCAGTTTTCTTCTAAATAATGTATCTGAGGATTGAGATATATCTATCTCTCAAGGTATTGAGATATATATATAAAGTCGTAGTGCATATGCAAAATACATACTAAAATATATAGCTGAAATATCAAAGCAAAACTTAGTGTATTAACCTTTAGTGGGGCTGACGCCAATGAAAAGCAAAGAGAAAATGAGGTATCAGTCGCTTTGGATGTTCAAATTTTTTGTTTCTGATTTGCTACAGACCAGAATAAAACGCACAATAGCATAGATGAATCATTCTACGTGTTCTCTTTACACTGAGATTTTAAATGTGTTTTTTTTCCTTTAAAATAGTTTTTCAACTGCTGAGACGCACCGACACAAGTTTCAAATATATTTCACTCGCTCATTAAAGAGAAGAAGGACAACAAATGTCAAAGTGAAAATGTGCAGAGGATGGGGAGATGATTCAGCCTCACTGATAGCTATTTACCATGGCAATTGGCTTTATAAGTTGCAGATGTAACTTTTAGCAAAGCAGGATCATTTTGGACTGCTTCTCCTCCGTGCCTTCGTGTTTCCTCCACCAGCTGAAAAACTTTGCTAGGGCTGAATACGTAACTCGTGGTTAGTCACACAAATTAGAAGGCAGATTCACAAAGCTTCTGTACACCAAATTCAGCCTAAGTGTGACCACTCAGTCCCCCCACCCCATGGTCTTCTGTGTTCAGTGCTTGCCCTGGAAATGTTTGAGCTGTTGGAAGGATGGGGCACTTGGTGGGTCCTCACTGTTTGGGTCACATCTGAGAGTGTAGATGGCTGCACGTGTCAAATCTTCTTCCTTTGCACCCACACAGGATCACTGAGCACTTTTCACGTGAATCACAGCCTCGGGAGCTGGTCTGTAGTGCTGACACTGTGACGGGGTGGTTTGGCTCTGCACTTCCCAAGCAAGTTCTTGGGAATTTAGTATTATGTCTAATTTCCAGTGGCATCCACAGCTTTTTCCTTGTGCAAGTATGAGATGTGCTCTCAGAGACTGCTTGAGCTAGTACAGCGCAAGTGCTTCTAGAATGCCCTTGGGGGGTGGGTGGATCAGGTTCACTCTCTGCTTTTTTGGGGAAGGATTGCTGCCGGCTGTGCATACAGAGCTGAAACAGCAGAGCACCAGCATTTCTGAGATGCACCTATCCAGTCATTGATTAATAAAAGCTTAATATTGCAAGAAAGTGATCACAGGTAAGTACATCCCTGGTATGTCCCTGCTGAAGAGGTGTGTGCCCATGGGGGCGTGTGATTTCTGGCAGTGTCCTAGAAGGTTCTAGGGAACAGAAAATGATTCACTACCTATGTTTTTTCAGCTCTTATAATACCATAGGATGTAGGTTCAGATTGCTGAAATTTGTGCCACCAGTTCCTCAGACCAGTGGAAAGTAAAGCTGATACTGGTCTGCTACCAGAGCATGTCCCCACCTCTAGATAAAAGAAATATAAACTCACTACCTAAAGCTATGCTTTGATTTGTACTTAGGTAAAATTCCTGCACTGTTTTCTTCTGCTGTTTCCTGAAATGCTCCTGATAGCTGGGGTTCTTTCTCTATCCATGCAGAGCTTTGGCCCAGAAAATCTGAATTCTGGGCCCCCAAAATACCTGGACTTTCAGGGAAATGTGCTCCTATTGATTATTTTTTCCCCCCACTGAACTGATATGAAGCTCTATTCATCCTGGCGAACTTCTTAAACTGTTTTTGCAGCTCAAGTAGCACACGGTGATTGGCGCTTCTGGGGAAAAAAAAAAAAGAAAAAAAAAAGGAAAAAAAAGGGGGATCTGAATGTGAAATCCTCATTTCTTTAGCGGCACCGTTCACACGTAGGAGCTGCCAGATGGCTGAGCTCTCCTGGGCCAGCCCATTGCGGGGAGCAGGGAAAGAGGCACGTGATGTGATGGCAACCATGGGCTCACCAGTGCGGGGGCCAGAGGAGGCGAATCCCACCTCCTCCCCACTTCAGGACACTCTGTGGGCCAAGACTCCCTCCTCTGCGTGTCAACCCTGGCCCTGGGCTGCAAGCAGCAGTGGAGTTTGTCAGTTCTCATCAAGGTCTGGAGGGACCGCACTGCATTGATGGTACCAGGGGGCTTGGTGGCGGAGCGAGGGTGAAAGAGCATGGATTAGGAACAGAGCAGCTGGAAGGGCCTGGCCAGGTGTTGGGGGGTTCAGTGGAATGGGGTAGGAGGGTCCTCCACTTATTTAACAGCTGCAAAAATTACAAGGAGCTGGTTTTCCTCCTGGGAAGGGAGGATGCTGAGGCGTTGCGAGCTGGAAAGGAAAGCAGGGTTGTTTCCCCAGGGGCAGGCAGGGGTTTCAGGCTGCTGACTGGGAGATTTCAGGCTGCTGTGGGGAAATCTGCAGCCTCCAGTGTCTCGTTCCCTGCCCAGCAGATGAAGGTCATCAGCACGAATTCAGACACCGCTGTTTACATTTCGATCGATTACAGAAACGAGATCCTTTTTTCTTTTATTATTTTTACCAATCCCCGCTGTCTGCAGGTGAAGATACCAACTTCAGCCACAGCAAAAGTGCCGCTGCCTTCGTTAGCCTCGCTTCAGCCCTCCCCGCTGCCCTCGCCTGTGACGGTCGCTATTTTTATCCTCCGTAAAGACGGTGCAATCAACTCCCTCTGCTACTGGAGGAGCTCTGATGGATAATTTAATAGCGAACACTTAAATGGTTAGTGGTGCGGGGAGGTTTTTTTACAGTCGGAGAGAAGCTGAACAGACGAAGGTTGTGCTGCACTTCTGAAATCTCCCAAAATAGCAATATGGAAAACTCACAGGGGGAAAAAACTCTCCAGAAGTGTCAAGTGGGGTCCTTTAGAAAGTGGGCAATTCACTCGTTATATTCCCATCTTGTGTCACCCCGCAAAAACGGTCTGGCTTCTGGTGCAGCTCAAGAAAACCTGAGGCAGCTATTTAAATTGTTAACGAGTCAAACAAATCAGGCCATGCTTTTGACTGCCTTTACTTACACCCACTACTGTTGGACCAAAAAAGGAGTAAACAACTCTACTTTCTCCACTGTAGGGGAGACACAATTTCCTTGAAGAAGGTCTCCTGGTATTAGAGGTCACCTGTTTTACTTTTATTTTCCACCACTGGTTCTACTTCTTGGTCAGCCCCTCATGTTGTTGTGTTGCTGTGATGCTCATCATATCTTGCAGAAGAGCAAGTGTCCTAGTAGACTGCACTGTCTGTGATAGTGTCTGCTGACTGCAATAAGTCCTCAAGCTAAGCTGTGCACACAGTTGAAATGGCAAAACTCCTTCTGAGCGGGCACAGATGTACTGGTATAAATACAACTGTACCAGGATAGCTACTCCCAATAACTCTGCCTGTCTAAAGCATATACACCAGTACAATTTATGCACTAAGGGATGCAGTCATATGACTATATAGAGCAGCTGAAATGGGATTTGTCAGCTACTGGGATGGGTCTTTATTCTTATATATGTACACAAATAAGTACAGGTCTGTTATTAATCTGTCCTAGGCAGCAGACACAGTATGGACCCATATGGCTAGCAGTGTGAAGCATTCTATAACAGTTTGTTTCCTGGCTACATCAATAAAAAATATACCTCAGCAAAAATAATTGTGGCAGGACAAAGGCTGAGCAACTGTGTTGAAACAATTATGGCCAGAGGCGGGTTGGGATCCTCCTTCAGTCCAAAGCCTTCTGGCTTTGAGATTTCAGTCATACCAATATGAGAAAGGAAAAAAACCTTTCTCTTATTTTGGGACATTTCAATAAGCTCCTCAGCTCATGTGAAGTCCACCTACACCAGCTAACAGCGCAGCTTGTCAGTGGGAAACCCTATGTAAACCTGAGGTGGGTCATCATGGCAGTGTGAGAAGACCCATACCGGATCCCTCTGTCCTGATATACTGGGAATCGTGTCTTATCCCTGGTCCTTTGCAGATTGTCAGCATGAGGGAGACAGCAGGGACTGCCCTCAGCATCGATGGGTGCCAGTCTCAGGACTCGTAAACTCCTTCCCTTTCTCTTGGGTATGGCAAGGAGCAGATACTGGTGGGACATGAGCATTAAGGCTGAACTGGAGCATCCATATTCCACCCTGGTCTTTCACTTTTATCTTACATTGATACAGCCCAACCTCGAGGCGTACAGGATCTGGCCTTTGCTAATATTTTGCTAGAGCCCAGCAACAGGACTTCTATTTTGTCTGGCAGGGCTCATGTCAGACGCCTGGTCCCTAGAGAGGCAGCTGACATTCTCTCTTTCTGCATTTCATCCTGCCAGCTGTCTTCTCATTTCTGTCTTTTAGACCAGTTTTTGTTCCTGGGCAGAAATACTTGTGCAGGTCAGCACAGAGCTTTCATTCAGCAGCAAGCTAAGTTAATTTTTCAATGGCATAACGCTAGCCTATTTTAATCCCTGCATAAATTCACTCCCCTATAACCTGGATACATTAAATTTAATGGCAACAGTGAGTCACATCAAGAAAATAAATGGCAGAAGAGGTAAGAAAAAAAACATCCCAAACCTTTAAACCTTTTATTTTGTCTTTCTCAGAGAGATTTTGCAAAGCGGATAGAGGATGCAGAAATACACCTTACACTGCATCACCTTGGTGACTTTTCCAGGCCAGCAGAGATGTTCCTCAGTACCTACTATTTCAGTTCCTGGCTCAGCCACAGACGTCACTCTAAAGATAAATTTTCTACCTTTTCCTGAGAGTTGCTGACGTAAGGAATAAGAAACCAAGTTGCAGACTGAAACCTTGTTTCTCCCAAATCACTAGGGAATGCACAATGGTTCTCATAGTCTTTGGTGGTTCACCAACGCCAACAGGTTTTCCCAGTATGAACATCAACCAAAAAAGTCTTCTTCCTGGCTAAAAACACTCCTTCCAGAGCCGTTTCTCTCTCTGCTACCTCAAGGTCCCAATTAGAATCACGGGAGAAACCCTCCTCTCCCTTCCCTTTGCTCGCAGCCATGTCTTTGTGGAGCGAGTGGAATTGTTGTTTTGTAGGTAGCGGTGCCCTGGGGCTTCGTTTTGTGAATCGCACTACAGCAGCCACCTCTTCTTATCTGCCAATCAAGGCATTCTCTGACTAGTCATTTTATAATCTACCATATAATACTCTACAGCAGGGTAGACTTTTGCCAAGATATTTCACAGTTTATTCAGAGCAAATGCATTCTAAGCTCACTTAATCTAGAATGCATGCAGTTTCCAAAATTTCCTGTCCTCTCTGTGTTCTCTGTTTCCAAAAATTACTCTTTTGAGTGGTTCCCAGTGACAGGACGAGGGGCAATGGGTACAAGCTGGAACACAGGAAGTTCCATTTAAATATGAGGAGAAACTTCTTTCCAGTGAGGGTGACAGAGCCCTGGAACAGGATGCTCAGGGAGGTTGTGGAGACCTTCAAGACCCATTTGGATGCAGTTCTGAGTGATGTGCTCTGCGCAATCCTGCTTTAGCAGGGGAGTTGGACTAGATGATGTCTAGAAGTCTTTTCCAACTCTGGCAATTCCCTGATTCCATGATTCCTCCTGAACTGTGGACTCTAACAGGACTCTGCTTCATTCTTCTATCTTTCTTCTTTAACTGAAAGTCGCTACCAGCTTCTCCTGAAGACAAGGGCAAAACTGTGATGGACTTCAGCAGGTGAAAGGCAGGCTCTTTAGCTACTGTGTTCATCTGCTAGAAATGAGAAGAACAGCATCACCTCCATGGGACGCCAGGGCACCTTTGAGATACATTATCCACCGTAAAAACGAGGCAGCCCAGCAGCACAGCTGCAGGCAGACCACTCACTCAACAGCAGATCAAGTTACCAGAAATCAGATTTTTGTATTAGCAGACTTGCCCCCGAGCGTGGCAAAGTTGTCGAGAAGACTTTAAGCATTAGCCCTGGCGATGCTGGGAAAAAGAACCCTGTTGTGAAAAATCACGTTGTTGCGGCAAATAAACCCGCTGGGCGTCAGCAAGCAAGATAGCCACGTGAGAGGGCTTGGTTGCTGCAAATACAATGTCATTGGGGTGCAGTTTTATGTTCTTAATGTTCGGGAGAATTTTACAAGAGTTCTGATAGCAGCATTTAGTTGGACACTGCTCCTACAGTGCTGCTTCCCGTGGGCAGCCTGTGCTTTCCTGGGATGCAGGACCGCAACTCCACCAGCATCATTGGCTGAGGGTTCAACACAATGCACTTTATTATCACCAAGAGGAGCATCTCCAAAAGAAGATGTGTGTTTCTTCCATCATCGTTGAGCAATGAAATCCCTCAGGCCCTTCACATACGCGTGGGCTTGACCCAGAGGCATCAGCAACTGTGCTCAACTGGTCCCATCCATCTCCACCTGCTCCATTAGTCACACAATGTGCCTCCATGGTGGGGTAAGCCCCAGTGTCAAAGGCCTGGGCTGCAGCTGCTGCAGACCCAGATGCCCCAAGATCTCAGGTATCAGTCAGGGATTTTGTTGAGGTAAAGAGATACGTTGACTAAATTCCTTTGCCCCTTGTTCCTCCCTTTTGTTCTGCTGGTATTTCTTCTTCCCCACACTCTGAGGAAGCTTCTGCTCTGCGGGAGACCCGCAGGACATCGAGCAGACAAATAGGCACTGAATGGCCCAGAATTTCATGAGACCACCATTATTTTGCACATTATTCCTACCAGCAAGGAGTGAAATGTGTGGGAATGACGAGCCCACAGCAGGGGGCAGTGCTCTATGGAAAATCCATTTCCAGGCCTTCAGACATTTTGAGCATGGGAATTGTGAAATTACAGAGCCAGGCACCAGCAGCTCGGAGTTTCTTTAACATCCCTCTTGTTCCCTGGCCAAAAAGCAGCACTTGCAATGAAGTGGCTCGTGCACAACCAACACAGCACAACTTAGGGTTTTTTTTGATTTTGAGGTTAAAGCAAACTATCAGGAGATGTTTCAGCGTTTAAATCCATGGATGTATTTTTTCCACCTGTATCTGGTGTCTCCTTGGACCATTTCTAGAAAGGAAACTCAAGTGACTGAGGCACCTCCACAGCACCCTGAAGGGGGAGCCCTCAGCAACCTGCCTGCCCTTATCAACCATCATTTTGGGAATCACATGCTACCCCAAGAGGGGCTATTTTAATTAAAACTGGAGACTATTGCCAGCTCTTCCACTCGACTCCGGCGTCAGCCCTTTTCCTGTGTTTACTGCAGACACATCCTGCCCGGAGCTCTATCCAAACACAACAGCATCTTGCAAATAAACACTCAGCGGTGAGGTCCAGGCCTTCCCTCCTCCCCGTTTGTGGATGGCCACCCCACCGCCCCATCCCAGGCTGCGCTGTGGGGAGGACAGCCATGCCTTTTGGGAGGGAGCGAGGAATGGTGGCCTTGGTGAGGTGAGCTGCAGCTCACTCCAGCAATTTAAGCCAACTCAGGGCTTTGCTGAAGGTCTGCTGTTGCTATTTAGGGTGGAAAGTGATTATTTTCTTATCGTTTTGGGACTGTGTTGCCCTTGGGGAGCTCAGCTGGAGGTGGTAAGGAGCTATCTATTCCCCTTGCTCTCCAGCTCCTCTTACCTGCCTCCACCAAGATCTCAAGGGGACGCCCTTGACTCTGTGCTTCCTGCAAATGTCAGGGCAGTGAGAAGATTTTCCTAGCTAATCTGTATCTATTTACTTGCTTAGATTTGTAATAGGTGCAAGAGAGTGAGATCACTTTTGCCGATCCCTCTTTTCCCACCCAGGACACGTGGACCTCCACTCACTCTCCTATTGATGACATCTCCATGGAAACCACAGAAGTGGCACTCAGGGTAGAAAGGGTTTGAAAAGGATTTCAAGTCCTTGGAGAAGCTTTTCACACCATAAGCTTTGTTCTCTATATTCCCGGAGGCCCCGTGGGTGTCTCAAGCCACCAGGAGAAGCACAGTGGAGCTGGCCAAGCCAGGAGACCTTCATCCTTTAGGGGCCTCACAATGCTGGCCCTGTGTTCTGGTTTCTGTTTTCGTGATCTCTGCTCTCTGGCTTATCCTCTGATCCCTTTCTCCTCCTCTCTCTGACGTGCCTCTCTGGCTTTCCCAAGCACCATGCCAAGACACTAATTACATTCCTCGTGCTCCTGCATTTCCATTAATGGCTGAGGACTTGGACCCATTCCTCCTTCCTTCTCTCCTCCTGCTGTACCTGTCCCCAGCTCAGGGGACAGTCCTGCCCTGGGGCAAAGACCCAGCACTGCGAGTGCTCCAAGGGACAGGGGAGGACTCCGAAATCCCAGTGAACGGAGAGGAGACAGCCTGTGTGTTCCCAAACGCTCATATGAAGGGTGGGACACATCGCCCCAAGGTTACACAGGTTCAAAAAGCAATTAGACAAACTCACTGAAGGCAAATATGCTCAGGGCCACTAAACACACAGGCCTCACCCCTAAACCAGGACGTCCCTCAGCTGTAGGTCGAAGGAAGGCAGGACAGTGTTCTGGGGAAGGAGCACGTATTTTGCTCTGTTCTTAGCTCTTCCCTGTGTTGCACCAGCAAATGTTCTGCAGAGTCAGAAAAGTTGCACGGGACCATTAATTCTCCTCCACGGGGATTTCTCACATCATTTCCCCTGCCTGCATCTCCTCTTGCTTGCTTCCACGTTTCCAGAACCAGGGAGCTAGTCTTCCACTGCAGGGAGCAAGGAACTGGTTTCACCTTGCGGAGGGAGTACCAAGGTGGCAATGGCTTAACTGGCAAGATGCTGTCTTTCTTTCTGCCCGCAGGCGCAGAACACATAATCTCAGCACCAGTGATCCTTCTGGTCCACCAGCTGTATCCCAAAAGGCATTTTTTGAGCATCGACAGCGCCGTGCTGGAAGCTGTGGAGGATGTGACCTGATGAGAAGCTTCCAAAGGCGATTTCAGCCCTCAGTACTGCTGCTTAGCTTGATGCTGCTTATCCAAGAGATGCTCTCCCCACAGCTGCCCGAATTGCCTGTGTTCAGCCTCTGTCCTCTGTGGGGTGGGACCCTGCCCCATATTCAGGCTCACTATCTCCTTCAGCTTCCAGGCCCCACCAGCCTTGGGGTGCGGCGGGCTTCCCGTGCTTCCCCTTGACTGTGCACCCTCAGAGGAGCATCTCTGGGTCCCAAATCATTTGTATATAGGGGAGGGGGCAGCCCTGGGAGAGGTCTCACTGCGTCACACCAGTCCCCCAAGACAAGCTGCACCAGATCTGTTTAAAGCGATAGCCGCCCGAAGGCTGCGCAGCGTCGCTCCCAGCAAAAGGCTCGGGAATTTCTTGTGCAAAGCTGACCTGATTTACAGCTTTCGGTGCTATTCTGGTAGTTTTGGAAGTAGTGAAAGAGGAACCTGGCATCTATCCTCATTTAATACCCATCTCAGCCTGACTTTGAAACGTCCTACTGGAAGTAGAGCCAAGGGAAACTCTTTTTTTAACAGACAAACAGCCAAGGGGGAGTAAAAAGCAGGGAAGAGGGAGTGAGAAAAAAGCAAACAAACAGCAAACAAGGATCTGGGGGCTGCAAATAGCAGCATGAATAATATTATCCCCTGGAAATCAAGCGGTTGGAAACACTCGCTTGACCCAATATGCAAATCCGTCCTGGGAAGGGAGAGGGCAGATGGGATTTCTTGTGCCCAGCGCTGGGCTGTTGCAGAGGGGGAGGTGGGCCGCCTTGGCTGGGCATGGCCACAGCCTCTTGGGCATGGCCGGAGGTCTCTGTGTGTGCCAGCTTTGGGGAAGCTACTACAAAGGAGGTCAGGCTGTTTTGGTGAAAATTGGAAGGATGCCCTGAGGAGGAAGGAGACGCACGCAGTTGCCAGGGGCCACCACTGGCCCACAGGAGCTCAGACCACCTTGCAGGGGTGGCATCATGGATGGGGGCAGACAGGGATGTCTTGCAGCCCCACCTGGGGAACGTGGAGCTTTTCCCAGGAGCAGCAAAGTGCCTCCAAGCCCACGGTGTGGCTGCCGCTGGCACCCTGCCACCAGCACACGAAAGGCGGCTGCTCCGCTCCCTCCACCCTGCCAGGGCAGCTCTGACCAGCCCCGTCGGGAACGCGTTGCAGCAAACACACCTCTGTTTACAAAGCATTTGAGAATAATGTCCCTGACATTGCACCGAGGGAGGCGACAGATCCTGGCGAACGCCAAGGGTGTTTGCTCATCCCTACCCTTGTCAGTGCCTGCCGTGGAGGGACCTTTGCTCTGTCCCTCTTGCTGGCCCGAATGGTACTTACTGGGGGATGCAGCTGGTGGCTCTCAGCACCCCTATTCCCAGGAGCCCAACCAAATTGCTGAGACGAGGACTGTTTGTTTTTATCAGGTGGTTTCTCAGGACATTTTCATGTGTGCCAGGCTTGGTTTTCCAAGGCAGAGAGGTCCAAAGTCAAAGTGACTTTTGTAACTAGAGGTTATTGGGTTCCAACAACGCATAAAATATCAATAGATATTTCCTCGTCCCCAGTGCACATGTGAGGGCTTACCTGTGTACAGCATTCCCAGGTCACAGCACTTTACAGCTAGTTTTTTACACCTAACTGGTGTCAGTCAGTGATGTACAGGGACTGGCGTGCTGACCTGGCATGGCAGGTAAAAACCACCATAAATATGTTCTGGCAGAGGTGTTTGCACAAAACTACTGCATTTTTGCCGTCAGAGTGCAGGTACACGTGATTCTATGATTCAGGTGCACGTACACTGTGATTCTATGATTCTATGATTCTACACGTGGTCATATTGCAGTCTATTCAATGCCCTTGCTGTGCCATTTCAGCTCCCTTCCAGGGGTTGGTCTGCTCCCAACGGTTCATCTCACTCAGAAGAATTTTTCTACATTTCTTACAGGAACATTCTTCTCTTCTTCTCATGGCTTTATTTTGACTTCCCTCCCTTTGCCCTCTGTGGATAACTTTGAAAACATTTTTATATGGAGTTTTTGCCCCTCTTTCATGTGACGCACCACTGGCCGTTCTGAACTTTTCAGGATGATTTTGGGGGTTGCCCCCCATGGATGTTATAGTGGGTCCACCAAGCTGCACCTGCAGCAAATAACTCAGAACTTCTCTTTAGCGTCAACAGCCCTTTAAGGTATTTGGCAGTGGAGTGTTACTGAGATAGCTCCCGGGGTGGTGATACATCTTGTCAGTCTCACATGAGATACCAGTACATTGAATTTGAGCACAAGGTGCCGGTGCTGGAATTAAAACTAATTGCTGTAGTGCACTGGTGGCCTGGAATAAGCCAAATAAAGCTGAAGCCAGCAGAGACCATAATTCGATCAGCGGTTTGCTGGGATGCAGCTCCATGACCTCTCTCCGGACAGAGCTGCAGTTGCTTCATCCCTCCTTCAGCACAAGGAGCAATTGTGAAAGTTGTAAAGACCGAGGGCTGCACAGCTGTTCACTCTTTAGTGCATTCCTGAGATTAGCATGGATTTTGAAGGTTGAATCCTGCAATGGCTCCCTTGGATGCATCTCACTGAGGTACCTATGGGACCGAGTCCACAACGCTGGTGTTGCCTGGTGTATAGCTGCTGTGGAGAGGTTCAATGCCCTTACCAGAGCCTCTGCCCTCTGGTCTGCAAATTTCCATATGGCAAAACCCATCCCTTAAGCTTCAGAGAGTTTAGCTTGTGCTCCTTTCTCAGCTGGTTCAATAGTGTTGTTATTCCTTTCTCTAGGATGGACCTTTTAATTTTAACCACTGGTCACGCAGCTGAGCCCGAAGGCTCTGTTGTGCCAGGTTAAATGGAAAAGGTTCTCAATAAATGCAGTGCAATTGCTTATATGAGGGTCAGTTTTAACACAAGCTTCAATTTTAACCACATCTGCTTTGAAGCCTGACAGACACAAAAGGGAACCAAGCCCGTCTGAGGTCAGGTGTGAATTCTGCTTGGTGGTAGGACGAACAAATGGCAAAGCTCAGAATCCTCAGGTGCAATGAAGGTTTGGATCTCTTGATCCTGCAGGGAAAAAGCTGAAAATCCAACTCTGGGCTCTGCAGCGCAGGTGTTGCTGATCCTGGGAACGTTTGCATGGACGTAGCTGCATGGAATCGGTCCGTGTGAGGTTTGTAGCATAGGCCACGAGGCCAGAAGCAGTTGACCTCCTGTGTAACCATTTCACGTGCCTCCTCTGAGTTTGGGGCAGATTTATAACTCCATCAAATTAACTACCCCAGGACGGAGATCTCCAAACCCAAACATACTTCTAGTGATGTACGAGATAGCTGTTGCTGGAAGGGGCGTTTCTTCCACCATCTTCTCCCTTTGCTGCTTCCACTTTTCCTCTCGTGCCAGCAGAGAGAGGAGGCTAAAGCAGATGGACAATCATAAAACTAATCCTACAAGGAAAAGGAGGATTGCTGGCTTGTTGCTCCACAAAGCTGGAGAAACCCTAGTTCTTCATTGTAGGGGAGGAGAGGTAGGACCACCATTTTCAGCTCTGCAGTCAGCTTAGAGGTATTGTCCTGGAGCTCTCCTATAATTTTCATTGCTTCCCCCTGCCCCCCCAACAAGGACATTCCTGTCATTTTATGCATGTCACCAAAATACAGAGAGGCAGTTGCCACAAAGCAAAAGACAGGTAGCATCAAATGACTTTAGAAAACAGATTAGGAGTTTTAGAGCATGTGCTGTGATAGGAATCTTCTTCACCTGCTATTGGGAAGAAGATACTTCAGCAGCTGTGGATATAAATAGCACTTATCAAGCAGTCAAAAGGAAACAAAGGTTTGGGTAATTAGAAGAAGAAATGTTTAGAGGAAGATGACTTTTTTTAAAGGGCAAGTAAGTCAGCTCCTGTGGAGATGGTGGAGGGAGCAGGTGCCTGACAGCATGGTACCGAATAGCCGCGTCTAAGAAGGGTCATTGGGAAAAGTCAAGCAAGGGCAGGGACTGGAAACTTGTGTGTATATTGGATCAAAAATACCACAAGTAAAGAAAGATGACTGTGACTTTAATAACTAAGCTGGGATTTCTCTGATTCAGGAATAAGAATCTGAACCTCTCTCAGCTAAGGTCTATGCTGTTTGTTTTAACAAGCAGCATTTTTCTTGTACATCCATCTTCCAGAGATGAGCAGCAGATAATATGAAAACATAGTTTCTCTGATGAATGTGCTTCCTTTTGATTTCTGAATTTGAAAGAAAGGTCTTGGGAGTGACTTCAACACCAGCAGGCCCTTGCAATGGGCAAAGACCCCTTGCTGAAGATAAGGTTGGGAAGAGGGCAGGGTGCCAGTGCAGGGGTGATGGAGAGGTGCTATGCCACAACCTTTCAACAAAATGGGCTTCAGCATGTGTGCCAAAAAGAAAGTTCATGTGAACAGGCAGAGGGCCGTGAAACCAGAGGAGCTACGCTCATGTAAATCAACTGAGGCCCAGGTTATTAATTCTGCATCAACCCTGTGACCAGTCATCTGGTTGACTGTGTTCAGATTGACTGTACTTAACTCAGTTCTGCCCAAGCTCTACCATTTTTTCCCTTATTGATAAAGGGGCTGGGAAATATTTTACTAGAAACAGGGAAAGGTGGAAATACATAGCTCTCACTCAAGCAGCGCAAGGCTCAGTTTGCTATAGGCAGGCTCACATTTGGCTCTCGTGCTGCTGAGATAAACGGCGTGCGTTGCTGGAAACGTTAGCAAGGTCACCCAAGGGTGTTGAACGACACTGGATGGAGGTAATGCTGCAGAGACAGGCTGTCACCTCTGCTCTGGCTGCAGCCAGGGGGTGGGGATGTCTGTGCTCTGGCTGCACGGGGGAGTCGTCACAGTGGACCTGTGCTGTCCTCAGTGAGGGGAACAGCGATAAGTAACTGCATAGATTACTTAGCCACTAATATACCTCTTGCGATGGAAATCAGGGGAGTGAAATGGTGCTGATCATGTGAGAGCAACTGAGAAAATGCAAATATCTCAGTTTGCATCAGCCTCCAGAAAAAAAAACATACATTCAGGGCCAACACAGCAGCGGGGTTGTTGGTCACTGAGCTCTGTCCTGGTTTGACTAAAACAATTTCCTTCCAGCCTCTTTGGTTTTAATGACAATGAAGGACAAATTGCAGCTGCATCATGTAAAAAAGGATTACTTAACCATGCTACAGCTTGTTTTGCATTAACTGTTGGGAGGCTGGTGCTAAGTCTCCCACTCTGGTGGGTTTTCAAATCCCACAGCGTAAGTAACATGAGGGAAACAGTTTCCCTGAGATACAGTGTGAAAACATTTCTAATTCCTTAACACAACTTTCCTCCTCCTCTCTGACCCTGCCATACTTAACATACTGGGGCCAAGACAAAAACCAGCAAATAACGATGAAGCATATCTCAAATCTTGATAAAGGTGGGCTTTTAAGAAGCGATGCCGGTGCTGGGCTTTTCAGTGTGACTTCTGACCCCTGTCCTTTTGGAATGCCCACCCCATATCCTGCTCCTGCTCTCAACAATCAGCCCTGCCTGTTTTCTCTTGCCCATAGAGCTGGGATTGTACTTTTCTGGAGCTGAGGACACTGCCATCCACATTGTGTATCATTCCCGCTTGGCCAGCAATCACCATGCCAAGCCCTCCGCCTCGGCTCCCTTCCACCAGCCTGATGTGCACTGCGGAAAATGCCGGGGATCTCAGGGTTAAGATAAATTATGATCCCTGTTTTTAGTAAGGCAAACAATCATGGGGCTGCGGTGCCCAGGAAAAGCTCTGCCTCTTTCCATGATGAGTGCTCAGGCAGCGCTCAGGCGTGCCAGGCATTTTTTCCTTTTCTGAACTAGAAATGACTCTGTGGAAGCAAACTTAAAGAGCAGAAAAGAGCAGAAACTCTGTGTTTCTTTGTATAAAATTCCACATTAAAAGCACTTACTGGTGTCATTGCATCTTTAAATCTGCTCTGAACTGGACTTTAGAAGCCACAATTCTTGTGGGAGGCTGGACCCTGAGTGGTGTGAAGGCTTCAAGAAGAAGAGCTGAGCTCCTCACTCTTGCCCTGTGCCAACAGCCAAAGGCAGCTGACTCTGGAGACCTCCTGCTCTCCTTCTTTGGTTCCTGACTCCCAGGCCTGTGGGGACAATTCAAATGGCGCCATGTTTAATGACATTTTTATGTGTGTTTGGTTTTGATCTCCATTGGGCCTTTTAGAGAACCTGTCCAGCTAACAGCTTCCATAAGCCCAGACTGCAGCCATGGTGCTTGCTGGTACCAGGCTGGTCCCAATAATCCCAAATCAGGTGCCAAAATTTACAGTCCACCCTTTCCCCCAGCTAATTTTTTTCTGCAAAGTAGCTATGGGGAAGGCCTCTCCTCTCCTCTCCTCTCNCGCACACACAAATACCTGTCCCTGAAGATATGGAGCTAGTCAATACCCACCACTACTGAGAGTAAGGGCCCTCAGATGGACTGCACCAGCAGTTTGTGTCCTGGCACACCCTAACATCCATCCCTGAACATAGACAGAAATCAGGAAGGCAAAAAGGGAAAATATACCAAGGGAAATGAGAAGTGCCAAGGAAGCCACAGGGGCTTTACCATGGAGTTCAGCTCCAGTTTAGTGCAAAATTCATGGGCCTTGATTGAAGTAACAAGGACTGCAATTCTGCCTGGGTCTGCATGTCTGACACCTCCTCTAGACACACCCGGGTGAGAAGAGCTAATGAGGTCCAGACTGATCTGAGCTGGAAGGAACACACAGTCTGCTTCTCAGAAGGATTAAGAATTAAAGAGCCACTGTCAGGTCCCATAAGTGTAAGCACGAGGTACAAAACCCAGCAGCCTTGAGCTGCTGATGCCGAAAAAGCTCATTGAATTCTTCAAGGCAGGATGCAAAGGGCATCAATCCAGCAGCGTCTGCAGAACAAGACCTGGCACTGTGTCAGAAGGAGGGGCCATGCCAGGCAGGTTCTTGCAGCAGGTTGAAAGTGTAGTGATCCCCAGAGGTGGATTAGCATCTATTTACCCATGGGGCAACTTCAACCTGAATATCCTGGTGCCCTACTGTTCTCTGAACGTACAGCTTTGTATTAATCTGGTCCAAAGTGCATCTTGGAACAGCTCATCCCAGGCAGTAGTGTGTCCCTCACTAGGTAGGAGAGGAGCAGAGGTGTTTTTGGAGAACTCATTCCAGTTGTGGTCTGCGGGGGTCCTGAGTCACCCTGCTCTGAACCTGGATATCTGAGTCATGGTCCTGCTTCTCTGCTGGCCCAGGAGGGTTTGAATCAGATCACAACAACAGCGTGAGTCAGGACTGGAATGAGCCCTTCTCCTGAGTGTCAGGAGGCTCTGAATCAGGTTATGAAAAAGTCCTTCCTCCCAAGACGTGGAGGGGTTGAATCAAGGTCTGAGATGGTGCTTTTGCTCCAGAGCAGAGGGCTTTAACAGAGCATGACCATGAGTATCCTTGGCTGGCAGAGTGAGAAGGGAAAGAACATAATTGCTTGGTTTGATTAAAACCTGCCTGGTTGGTCTTGTTCTCATCCAGTCTACCGTAATGTCCCTTTGAAGTGGAGAAAAGAGGGAGGAATAGAAAAAGGAATATTCTTGAACAGTAAAGATGATTGTTTTGGAGACAGGGAACTAGATAGGACACTTCCAATCTCCTCACTGAGATGTCCTGATCCAGGGAGTACATCTAGTAGTCTTCAGCTGGGTGCAGTGCCTCTTGCCTCTGCGTTTAATGCAGAGGAGCACAGGTTGTGCAGACTGTTATTTTGGTTTCAGGGATTCCTGCCTAGAGGTGGCAGCTCCTCTGCACTGGGCAGAGCATGGTCACCTACCAGGAGAACTTTGAAAAACACCAAATCCAGTTGGGCAATGGCGCAGGGAAGGAAGTACCATCCCTGTTTTGCAGAAGGGAGATTGACTTTGTATAAAGTCACTCGAGGGCACAGTGTGGCCAGCAGAGCTTCAAAGCTCAACTTTTCTTACTGCTTTTGAAGCTTTGATCTGCTGATACAAGCCTTCTCCGTCTCCATCAAGGAACAAGGGGTGCTTTCTTCAGCTTTACACCTTTTTGCACACATTCACTTTCATGCTTCAGTTCGTTGACTTGTTAGTGATGGGAGCAATTAAAGTGGGCTGCACATGCTTTTTTGCACTCCTTATCTTCTTTATTATTCTCCTTGACACTAATAGTGCTCTCTGGCTGGGATGGCAATGATTCCTGGGACACTTATTGTCATCTGAGAACAGAGTTGACAAGAGTTATTTTCTTCCAGCCAGCACCAAGGCAGCATTTCTCCATCTTCAGTTGTACCTAAGAGCTGTTGCAGTGGAGTATTTCTGTAGGATGAGCCACCTGGGGACCTGGTTTGCTGCAGATGGAGGCAGAAGGAAAAACTCCTTGGAAGTGTGGGCCAGGTCCATCTGTGTGTGCAGCTCTCTGGTTTCAGGATGTGTATGGGACAGGACAAGGTGGCCAGCCAGTGTCTCACTGCTGACAACTGGGAGACATGAGTAGATGAGCTGGGATTGCCTCAACTTTTTGTCTCCACCTTGGCAGCTGCAAATGCGACAGCACGGGTGCCTGCTGCCAGCTTCTGGCGTCAAGGAACAAGATGTAGAATCACATTTAGAGATGGAGGACAGAGAAGAGTGTTTCTTAGGGCTGCTTTAGTAGAAGACATGTTGTGGTTGGAGGGAAGGCTGACTAATATCTGGCAGAAATGAAAGGATATTTTGAGCAATCTGTGTAACCTTCTGTTTCCTTTACTCTGTTCCTACAGTATTGCTCCCTTCCATTACTTGCAGCTGTTTTATCATGTACCTACTTCAGATCTGCTTTAGCATCCACGGGAGCCCCTCTGCTGACTTGAGACAGTCAAGTCCCTTTGGAAGGGACTTCTCATAGAATCATAGAATGGTTAGAGTTGGAAGGGACCTCAAAGATCATTGAGTTCCACCTTCCCTGTCATGGGCAGGGACACCTCCCACTAGAGCAGGCTGATCAAAGTCCCATCCAGCCTGGCCTTAAACATCTCCAGGGATGGGGCAGCCACAGCTTCTCTGGATAACATGTTCCAGTGTCTCACCACCCTCACAGGAAAGAATTTCTTCCTAATATCAAATCTAAATCTCTCATCTTTCAATTCAAAACCGTTACTCCTTGTCCTATCGCTCCACTGCCCGACAAAGAGTCCCTCTCCAGCTCTCCTGTAGGCTCCCCTTCAGATACTCTGTGGTTTGTAGGAGAATTGTCATGCTAGGTTTGGGCCAGCAGTCAATGATCAGAACACAAGCAATAAATTCAAAGTGAAATAATAATATATGTGGGATCTGGATCTACAGAGCTACACATAGATCAAACTAGACTACTGAAACAAGCAGCACCCACCAAGGCAGTTCAAGCTGTTGTAATGGAGTGCAATCATAGAATCATAGATTCATTTAGGTTGGAAAAGACCTTTAAGATCATTGAGTCCAACCATAAACCTAACACTGCCAAGTTCACCACTAAACTATGTCCATTATGATCAGCAGTGAAAATAATTTTTGGAATTTGGAATACATTGGAAAATGTATTTTCCAGCTCCCAAATTCTAGACCTCCTCCAGCTACTGCTTTGGATTGCCTGATTTACCCACAGGGAAGTATCCTGCTGGGTTAATAGTAGAAGATTTCTAATTTGAATCTTTCCTAAAAGGTGTGTCTATAAGGAAAACACCATTCCACAACCTTCATTTGCCTAGTTTTTCCTATAGGTCAACTCAGGAACAATAAGTTTTGAACACCTACTTTTGAGGTCTTACAGAGAAAGTTAAAAAGCTAAAACTGGAGAAGATCCTTCCTACAGACTGGCATTAAATCTAATGCATATCTCCAGTGTTCTACTGTATCAAGAAAATGTTATGATAAGGAGGACAAATGGAAACACTCGCAGACAGACACAGGATCCCAGGCAGAGACGGCAGGAAAGAAAACTGCCTCTCATGGCTGTGTGTGCTTAAGTGGGCTTAAAATGCATGTGCAGAAGACAGATACTGCTTTTAGTTTTGCTGGGCTAAAACGTACAAACTGGGATGCAATTAATGTAGTGATTATTGGAATGCCTCTGGGGTAAAAGAGCTGTCACGCAAGGCCCGTTCCACATGGCTGATGTCTTTCTACTGTCTCAAACAAGACATCAGTATTAAGCATTTGGAGCAGATTAATATACAGGGCTCAAGCCTACAAATGTTCTGCTGTTGGCACAGTGTCTTATCCCTTTGCTGAGGTTCAGCAGCACCTTTCCATGCACATTTTGCTTAATGTGGCCAAGGAAATGCAGCAGTGCCCATGATGGCTGTGGGTGCCACCAGGATGTTCACATCTCTGGGCATGCATCCCCGACCCCAGAAGGGGTACCTCTGATTCCTGGTTTATGTCCCCAGCGCTCAACTCCTGCCAAGTTGATGCCTTGTAACATGCATCACGGTGGCACTGAACGTCATGGAGACATCAGCTCAGGAACTCAGGCCAGGTGGGAGCATGGTGACCCATATGCTGACTGGTGGGAGTTTCGGAGATGAGTGACAGCACCCAGGGACAGAGTCACCTACATGAGCTCCACCACTGGAAGAACAAAATAAAACTGATTTCCACCATTTGTCCTCCTGTCAACCCTTTCCCATGTCAGTTACTGGTTGTGCCATGAGTGGAATTAACAACCTGTATTTAGGGTGCAGTTTATAGAGGTATTTGGTACCTCAATTTAATTGGCAAGTTACAACAGGAGGCAACTTCCCAGCCTGGAAAAAGCCTTTGAGTTTAATGGCAGCAAGCAACAATGGGGATGGATTTTTGCTTTTGTTTTATTATAATCCTGTAGTACTGCCCAAGTGTTAAGTCCTGGTAAGAAAAATAATCTCTCTAGTTTCCAAGAGGATGGCTGGTGGGAGTGTGGCAACATTTGTTTGCTTCCAAGGAATCCCAATAGAGGAGGGCTGGGGGAGCGGGAAGAGGAGGGGGACACTGCTTGCATCTCAGCAGCGCTTGCATCTCTGACAAGAGCTGTGGGTCTGGAGGCTTCAAGGTGTGGAGGTACTGCTGCTCCAGGTCAGGAGGAAATCGTGATAAGCTATGCAGCAGGCAACATGTGGGGAGGGATGGGGCACCTGGCACGGGCTGTCATGATGGAGAGAACCAGCTCCTTCCTGCTTCTGAAGGGGCAGCAGCTCTGACTGTCATGTGTCCATGGGGCTACCAGCTGTGGCTGTGGTCATCCTGGATTTGGTTTACTCTGATTTACTGGAGGGGGTCCAGAGGAGGCCCATAAAGATTATCTGAGGGCTGGAGCACCTCTCTATGAAGGCAGGTTGAGAGAGTTGGGGTTGTTCAGCCTGGAGAAGAGAAAGCTCCAGGAAGAGCTTACGGCAGCCTTTCAGTACCTAAAGGGGCTACAGGAGAGATGAGGAGGGGAGGGACTTTTTACAAGGGCGTGCAGTGATAGAACAAGGAGTAATGGCTTCAAACTGGAGGAGGGTAGATTTAGATTAGATATTATGAAGAAATTTTGCACTCTGAGGGTGGTGAGATACTGGAACAGGTTGCCCAGAGAAGCTGTGGCTGCCCCATCCCTGGAAGCGTTTTTAAGGCCAGGCTGGATGGGGCTTTGAGCAACCTGGTCTGGTGGGAGGTGTCCCTGCCCATGGCAGGGGGGTTGGAACTCGATGATCTTTAAGGTCTCCCTTCCAACCTAAACCATTCTATGATTCTATGATGTCTTGGCTTGTGGAGTGGCAAAAGCAGTGTATGCCTTGCCCTCAAAAATGCCCCCTTGTCCTTGCTTAGTTACCTGTGCCTGTTGCCCATCCCATTGGCAAAGGGCGTCCCCTGCCCAGCTCCTCTGTCTGCCCCACCTATTTTGGGTGGAAAGACTCTGTCACTCTGCACAGCAGCTTCTGGGGGGAGTCTGGTGGGGAGATGCCCCAGTGTGAGCTCAGTGCTGAACAGGACACACACAAAACTCAGCCCTTACCAAGGATGCTGGTGTGCCACTGCTGTACCGTGGGCTCTGGTGCGAGGGGCTGAGATGTGCCAGACCCTCCTGGGTGCCTGGAGTGGGGATCCCCATGGAGAGACCTCCTAGAGGTGTGAGCCCGGGCTGGAGAAGGGACTCAGCTTGCCCAGGGGGGTACGCACTGGTCCCCTGCATGGTTCTCCCCCCTCTTTTTTCACAAGTCCTACGCTTTGGGAGGGAGAGCGTGTGTGCTAATGGCAAGCTGACAACTGAATCAGTGCATACATGCAATCGCTGGTGCCGGGGGGAAGGAAACACAGATTTATCCTCCCCCTGTTGTTTTAGACAATGCTTCCGCTTGCAGCCTGAGCTCCAGTTAAGGACGTTTATTGATTGCTTCTCTGGTTTACTACTGGCTGCCCAGGGAGCAAATAACAACATTTTAAATGAGCCGGCTGCAATATGGCAAGGCAGGAGTTGACAAGCAGTGATTAAGCAGCTCTCTGATCTGGAGGAGGGGAAGAAACAAATGACAATATATATAGATGTATGACGGCTAATACAGCAGGGGGGAAAATCAACTCACTTCAAGAAGGTGGAAGATCTTTCAGCTACTCTTGTTCCTCTTTGATGATTAAGCTGCTAAACTAAAGGTTGCCAGAGGGAGGGATGATCCCTAATATGTTTTTAAAAACACTGCTGCAGAGCACTCTGTATCCCTGTTCCCGCAGCACCCGCAGAAGTGAGGGGCTGACTCAAAGGCTGCTGAAGTCAATGGAGGGTTTCCAGTGGCATCCATGGGTTTAGATCCGATACCTATATCCTGGGCATGGTTTTACTGAGAAAAACACTTAAATGCATGGCAGACTTGGAAACTGCTCCCCAAAATGCCTTCCTTAGAAGAAAGGAAGCAGTGCTAGTAAACTCCTGGGCGCCACAATAGCACCTGGGATCACAGACATGAGGTTTCTCACAACACATTTATATTATTTTGCTCATCTCAAGAGTTCAAGGGATTAAAGGCACATTTTCCACCTGTTTCAATCCTGAACTGGCACACGTAGGCTCAATTGGAGGACCCACTCAATGGTGCTCTGTAAAGCATTTTGCTAAATGGGTCATATGTGCTTAATGGTTCATTCCTTATAGTTCGTACAAACAATGTTTGAGACAGAAAGAGTCCACCTGCTGTTCTGCGTGGGACCGTGTGCTGTGTCACCTCCAGCCCAGGCTCCTTAATCGCATATGCCTGGTGGTGCAGGTGCATTTATCTGCTGATAAGAAGTATTTGCATAAGTCAGACAGGTTTTTTTAATATATATATCCTGATACAAGAGGAAATAGGTTCCTGGAAAATATTGGCAGAGAAGTGGGGAGATATCGTAGTTCCTATGACATCCCCTATTGGCCTTTACTCTCTCTCTATCACGGGTATTACCATTTGCAGGGGGGTTGAAAGGCATTTCCTCAAGAGCTCGGGTGGTAAAAGCGCTGACTGCAAGCTCAGAGTCCACGGCTGAAGGTTACGTGCTGAGGTGGGGCCAGCACTGGCAGGTCTGGCAAACAGGCTGAAAGTCAGGTGCTCACCTTGCTAGATATGTATTTAAAAAAGCCTCTGAAGGTCAATGGTAGATTTTTCTAGAAGGCTGAAGGGAAAGGACTGTCTGCAAATAAAGTTTTCAGCAGATGCAATGTTGCTATAGAATCAAAGTCCTCTTTGTTTAACAAGGACAATGGGTTTATAAAGATCTTATCACTGCTAGGATACTTCTGCTGCTCTGCAAAAGCACACGGCAGGGTGCCTGTGAGCACAGGAGTGACATTATATCACATTAAAACTTGTAATTAAAAGAATAGTTCTTGCTTGGAAAAAAAATAACAGACTGTGCCAATTCTTCAGCTTTTTGTAGGCAGGCAGGATTCAGGGAGACATCATGCAGGTTGTCCATGTTACATAATGCTGGGCTGGACCTTAAAAGCAGAAGCTAGAGAGAAAGCCGAGCAAAGGTGCTGTGTGAGTCGATCCCTTGGGGTATGATTTTCAGGGGTCCCCCGGGACTTTCCACTGGTTGTACAAGCTGGCCTGAATTTCGTCTCTGGGAGTTTTCATTTCTTCTCATTAAAATTAACTTTCCCCGCTGATATTTCCTCCTACTTGCCCTCTGGTGAGTTGTTGGACTTCCCTCAGGAAGGGGAAGCTTCAAGGCCATACTGTGTGTGCTTTGTAACATGGACTTTGGAGAAAAGTGGGAGGAAAAAAGGTTGCAAATTTGGAAAAGGCACATTAAAAGCTGTTATTTAAATACGAAATGGCAAGCTTTTAAAAACAAAGCATTTTTATGAATACGAGAAGCTCATTAGGACTTCTTAAGCAGTGCCAGCTCTAGGGAAGAGACATTTTTATTTAGCTCTGCGTAGAGCAAGGAAGCGTTTTTGAGATTCTTGATATTTACACTGAGAACAGGCCCTGTCTTGTGAAGATCTGGAGAATGACAGAAGACTTTCTTGACTTTAAATCGAAGCATTGACCCTGGGCGGCCCAGGCTGGCAGGATGTGGGTGAGAGGAGCTGGGGATGCACCACGCTGCATCATATCACTCCCTCTTTAATCTGTGCTACCACAAGCTCAGCTGGCTTCCAGCTTGTGTGTCTTACAGCTGAGCTTGGCCATTGCAACTCTGCTCCAGAGACTTCCTTTGCTTTCATATTGGATGAAGAGTACAAAGTGCTGTTTTGTGCAGAAAGACGGCTGAATTATGTCAGGATTGTTCCCTGGCTTTTCAGAAAGCTTGGATATAAATCGTGGGCCTGAACTACGTAGTTTATGACATATTTTGGCTTCAATGTACATATGCATTCTGAAAGACATTCATTTACTGAACAAACTGCTAATATGCTGACTTTATAAAGGACCCTTCGTTTTGCTTTCTGCATCTAATCTATCATCATGTCCATATGTTCTTTGTAGAGTAGAAACTAAAACTATAAACAAGCAAGTTAGAAGGCTTAATATGAATAACAAATAGATAGGAGAATGCTAGGGGAAGAGCCAGCAGCAGTATCTGGCCCCGTGGGGAAGGATGTCAGAGTCCTTGCGTGTGACAGTGCCATCCTGGACTTGTGTGGCCCGTCCAAGGTCAAACACAGAGACCGGTTTGGCAGGAGCAAGCAGGGACACTTGGCCCTGCTCCATCAGCCGAAGCTTTCCCGTACAGGTAATCACATTTTCCTTGATTTCTTTGCTTTAAATTTGCAAGAAACTGCCCTGGCAGCAGAAGGGATTGATTCCCCAGAGGGTGAGCAACCTCCCTGCCCACGCCTTCCCCAATCCAGGACTGGCGTTCCTGGAGTTTCACAACAGGGCTGACTGGGAGGAGGATGACAGGCAGAGAAGTGGAAAGACCAATTTCACGGAACATGGAAAAAGCCTTCCCAGTTCTGTGGCTTGGGCTTCTGAAGTTGGCTCACAGAATCAGAGAATGATACAGGGTTGGAAGGGACCTTTGGAGGTCATCTATCCAACCCCCCTGCCAAAGCAGGTCCTCCTAGAGCAGCTTGCACAGGAACTTGTTCAGGCAGGTTTTGAATTGCTCCAGAGAAGGAGACTCCACCACTTCTCTGGGCAGCCTGTTCCAGGGCTCTGCTACCCTCAAAGTGAAGAAGTTCCTCCTCATGTTTAGACAGAATTTCTTATTTTCAAGTTTCCTCTGAGACCCAAGTCCCTCAGCCTTTCCTTGTAAGTGATGTTCCAGGCCTCTAATCATCTTTGTGGTCCTCTGCTGTACCCTCTCCAGCAGTTCCTTGTCCTTCCTGAACTGGGGAGCCCAGAACTGGACACAGTACTCCAGATGGGGCCTCACCAGGGCAGAGTAGAGAGGGAGGACAACCTCTCTCGACCTACTGGTCACACTCTTCTTGATGCACCCCAGGATGCCAGTGGCCTTCTTGGCCACAAGGGCACATCGCTGGCTCACGGTCATCCCGTTGTGCACCAGGACTCCCAGGTCTTTTTCCTCAGAGCTGCTCTCCATCAGTTCAGCCCCCAACCTCCTCCCTCCTCCCTTGCTCCTGGCAAGACAGGAGGGGAGGGAACATGGTTCCTCCAGTGGGATAACATCCTCCAGCATCCCAAGAGGTGACAGGAACATATGAGCACAGCGGTGTGTGCTCCTCCCACTCCTGAGGCTCACAGCAGCGTCACCTCTGGGGCACTTCCATCGCAGGGGGGGATTTTCTGCTGCTGCCCAGCCTTTGCTTTGCAAGTGCCTATGGATGATGCAGCACAGGTATTTGTGCTGAAGGTACAACTGCAAATAAAACCTTTAATACAAGAAAAACCAACCCCATCCATAAAAGGTAAAGCTACAGAGGTGATGAAGGAGATGAAGCAAAGCCTGCAGACTGCGTTGCCTTCACTTGTGCCAAAGTGCCAACATGCCTTTTGGGGGTATAAACCAACCAGCCCTGTGCCTACCATGATTTGCAAAGCCTTGAGATGAGAAAGTTGTCCCCACTGCTTCCATGAGAGCACCGTGCACTGTTCCTGCTCTGGGGCATCAGCTCCGACGCCACCACGCTGCCCGGGAGCTGCCTGAGAAAGGGGGAAAGATTTAAATCAACCTGTTAAGAAGAGACCAAAAGGAAATGTTGTGGGTGCAATTTGAATAAATGCTTCAGAGTTCTGAGAGCTTGCGCTCGAAAATAGCACAGAGGAGGGGGGTTTAAGCCCTGTGCAGTATTTCTAAGTGGCTCTTGGGATAAATTGACGCAAATTCCAGAGGGATTTTAACTACAAGGACTAGGATCCAGAGCCTCTGTTCAGCTTGCGCACAGGCTTTAACCATGTTGTGGAAAAAGCCTGATTTCAGTTCCATGGGGCAGGAACGGGAATTTGGGAAGGGAGCGTGCTTATAACATGCATGTTTGCACAAGGTTTATTAGGATTATTTTAAGGAGTATTTACTGTACCTGGCCAAAAAGGTATGATGCAACACAAGCTCCCTTCAAATAAAAGACAGTAGTTTTGTGAGAAATGACATGTACCTAGTGAAAGGCTCAGGAATAGGCTTATTTTTTATTTTATCTTCAGCTTGATTTTCCTGTTAAAGAAGTAAATCTGCTGTTAAAGCCCCACTTGTTATAAGGATTCAGATGGTTCCTGCCTACTTTCCCCAGCTCCTGCAGCGTGGTGCAGAGCCGCTCAGCTCTGAACTGTGGGGAAGGCACAAAGCTTTCCTGTGCAGGTTTGCTCTAAGTGCTGAAGAGGTGAAAGAGGAATTTGTCCTTCTGCTAGCCTGAACCAAAATTCCTTGTGATCCCCATGGCCTGTGTGGCTGCGGAGCTCAGCCTGGAGCTCCCAGGTAAACCCCCAGCAGCTGGGGCAGCACCGGCACCGCACTGTGAAACTCAGGCTCCAGCACCAGGACATTCTTCAGATGTTTTTTGAAGTGGTTTTGCTGCTTTTATCTGTATTTCAGAGATTACGAGCCAAAATTTCTGATGTCATTGATTTAAATTTCCTCATTAAGTCTAATTGCACCGGGTAGAAAGCTCCAGGCAGAGACATGGCAGCCTCCCGCTCTGGCACGGCAAGGAAGGACTTCGGTGAGGATAAGGGGAAATCATTAGAGCAGTGCCCTGTGCGGGTATCCCCTGAGTAATCACCGAAGGTGAAACCGTCTGGGATGTTACTTAGATCAGATCAGATCAAAGGGCAGCGCCTGTCCGGCCCAATCAGCCCCAGCTGGCAGCTTGATAAACTCAGCAGCAGCAAAATTCGACCGAGAGACCTCCCATAAAACCGGTACCAGTGGGATCAGGGGAGCACCCTGATTGTGACTAACCAAACAGCACCATAAAAACACCTCTGTAATGCACCTGGGGTTTACCAATGTCACCTTATGCACGACGAATCTAACTCTAGAGAGACCTTTCCAAGTTTGTCCATGTTACCCCATCCAAGGCAGGGCCTGGGGAGGCAGCATCCTTCTTTGGGGCCAGCACTGAACCCAATTTTCCAGCTCAGTTTTTTAGGCTCTTGTCTGTCAGTAGCAGTTGTTGGATGGGGCTTGAATTACGGGGCAATTCCAGCTCCCTCCTTTTGTGGACACCACTATCACAGGCAGGCAGCTGCTTTTACATCTTCTCCGAAATTCTGTGAATTTTGGACCCTGTTCAAGACTGAGAAAATCAACTGGGGACTTTCCATTGTTTGCCGTGAGCCTTGGAGCAGCTGTTATTGTTCTTCATCATCTGCTGGAATGTTTCTGATCAAGTTGTTGTCTCCTGAGGAAACTTTTAGATGATTTTCAGAACGAAGAAACCTTCACATATTGGCAAAGCAATTTTTTTTGGTTTCGTTCCCAGGGCGATAGTCAGAGTTTTTCCTTTTTACTGACGTCAGGGCTTTTGGATGCGCTCGGACTAACTCACTCGTGGGTGAATTCAATATCTGTCTTTGTAGCTTCTGCTACGTTTTCCTTTTTAGCCCACGGTGGTTTATGGCCACTAGTTCTTACAGAACTATGTTTAATTTTCACAAAAGAGCAAACTAAAGTCAGAAAAATAGTCTTTACTCTTGAAATGTTTCAAAGAAAAAAAGGAAATTAATTGCTGTTGATTAATATCACAATGTCTTTGTATTTGGGTTTGTTTTTTATTTCTTCATTTGCAAAGACTTCTCACACATATTTCCATCTGCAGTCATTTTTCTGGTGCATCTGGCTTTTGTCTCTCTCTTTTTGTGGGAAAACTGATGGGCATTGTAAGCTTTTTCCAAAGCTGTGGACTTAGAGATCCAGAAATCTACTAATTAGTTCATGTTTAATCTGCACGATCTGCAAGAGCAGTTCTGAACTCTTGTAGATTTGTTCCAGTGCAGTCAAATTATGCTGATTAGATTGGTAAAAAGCCAAAAAAAAAAAAAAAGGCATAAATAGCAATTATTTTAAATAAATTCCAAACACATAAAGACTGAATTTAGCTTGGGCTGTTGAAAAATTTCACGCAAATTGTAGTGTGTGTTTACTGCATTATTTTTTTTCCTGAACAAAGTGGAAGAGTTGGACCTCATAGTAGTCAGAAATAGTTGAAATGCCGTGGGTGGCTGTGATCAGGGGCAGTGGAACAGCTGCTCCCTGCTGCAGCCCAAACCCTGCTGCAGGTAAATGGGATGAGAGGTGCAGCTGCAGGATAAGGAGATTTGTTCAGCTCTTCCATCACAGGGCAGCTGAAGATACCACTTGGTATCTTCGTGGTATACCACCCTCCCTGGTGCTCTGGTGGTTGCAGTCCTTCTTTTTTTGGGTGGCATGGAGTTTAAGGAAGGAATTTAAAAGTCTGCCTCTTTGGTTGATCACAAATTCAGGCACGGGGGTTTAGCTCCCCAGGCTACACTGCAGGTAGGAGGCTTCTTCCATCGTTGGGTCTCACAGGGCTGCTGCACTGGCTAAACAGCAACACACGTACTTGAAGGATAAATACAGGGTAGAAAACCAGTCAAGCATCATTTGAATGTTTACGACCACAGCTCAGCAAGCCCTCTGTGTTTCAAAGGCTTTTAAATGTTTAGGAAACAAGGTCAGAATGAAAATCTCCCATCTTACAAGTGGGCAAGCATGCTGTTACGAACCACTAGTGTTTTGCAATATAAATCTTATCACTGGGGCAGAAAACACAACTGGAACTTGGCTTTGACTTGCAGCAACCAGCCATTACACGTTTTGGGAAGTGTCACAGACCTTTAGACCATCACTGCCAGGAAGGTACAGAGGGGACCACTAAGTAAACGGCCACAAGCTCCTAAATGAGCTCTGCTGGGAGGTTTAGAACGGCTTCCTCAGAAAGGAACAAGTTTGTTTCCTTGGAGAGGGTGACAGTTCTCCTCTTGGTGCTGTTTCTCAGCCTGGAGCAGCCCCCGCTGTGAACGGCTCACCGGTACCCAACGCCCATCAGTTCACACTTCCCAATCAGGTGCCCACGCTTGCCCTCACCCTGGTAACCCTCTGCACCGAGTTTCACCTGCATTTTATTGCCCAGTCAGTCAGTCATAAGAAGGACTCACCCATAAACTTTCTATAGCTCTTTACAACCCGTTCCCGTCCTTACTGCCATAAATAACACTGTGCCACCAGCAGACCGCCTCAGCAAACTGCTCAGCACTTTCCCCAGGTCATTTTGAGCTGTGCAAGTACCATCATGGACTCTGGGATATCACTCATGACCTCCAGGCACCTGCGAGACCCAGAAAGGACCTCTACCCTCCTTATCCCTGAATTTAGCCTTATTTATCCTACAACTAATAACTTCAGAAACTGCCTTAATTCTAGTAGATTCCCTAGTTTTTTGCATGGGCGGCTCTGCAGCCTTGCTCATGGTCTTTTACTCTTACTCTGGGGTGTATAATTGAGTACAGTCACTCTTAGGTGTTCTCTAATGCCGTGGAGCAGCACAAAAGGGAAATGCTGGCTGCCTGGCGATCTGAGCGATTAGCAGCCTATGTGCTACTTCTGCTTCGTTGATTTTTACTGGAGAAAATTAAATGCTGGCTGGTACCCCGTAGAAGTGCAACAAAATGTGACTATCTGCTCCTAGGGTGCCTGCTTTGGAGCCAGACTATCTGAAACCAGTTCCATTTGGTGGGGGGAAAGTACAGGATCTATCTATAGTCATTGATCCTTCTAATTCGCAGGGAATTTGGGTTGGTTTTTTTTTCAGCTCTGCTAAAAACAATGCCGTGCATAAGCCTCTTTGAGTCATCCTCTCTGCTATAAGATCAGCCACAAACAGCTGATTTCTATGAGGCAGATGTATTTATAGGCTTGGGATAGAATATAGATTTAAAAATGCCACTTATCTGCTCTAAAGAGATTGACTTACATTTTTTAATCTATATAAATTTAATCCAGCTAATTAATGGAAATGGCTACAGAGTAAAACGAATTAAAGCTTCAGAAAATCATTAAGCGTTGATATGGCCACATGCTCTGATTTGGTAATGAGTCATGACATGGTGAACATTATCTAACTGTATTTGCATCCAGGTACTGTAAGAACTTGTGGGCAATGAGATGTTGCCATGTAAGAGCAGGAACGGCTTTGCTTTGGAGGAGACTCTTGCTTTAGCATTAGGAGAGAGCTGTTAATTAGGACAGAGCTGCAGCCTTTCTAGCAGAAGGTCTATCAGGGATGCCAGGTCCTGTTTTCCATCCTGCCACTGACTTACACAATCCCCTTATGCATCAGCTTTTAAAATGAGCACGGTGCTGCACAATTCCCAAAGAAGCCGATGCAACCAGGGCCCAGATCATCAAGGCAGTTGTGCTGAAATCCCACAGAAATACACAAGAAAGGAAAATCAGTAGGAGCTGGGGCACAAAATCCCTTTAGCTCCTTTGAGAAATCTGTTCTTTCTCCAGGCAGCCATCAGCTACCTAACGTGGAGGTACCACCACGCTCTCACAGAGGCAGCAGGTACTTCCATCTCCCTCTGCAACTTCTTCCTCCTTCAGTAAACATTTGCAGGTTCAAAACCAAACCGCTTGAGAAATAAGGAACTGTGTGCTTAGGAATCAGAAATCATGTCTCACATGGAGATCTATCATGCGGAAGAATCGCATTTTCTTCTCCTTGGGAGGCATGTTGCACCTTGACTCTTCTAATATACCTCTGTCAGAAGTGGTACGGAAGGAGCTAGCGGCTGCAAAGGCACTTGCTCAGTCTGAAGGAAACATCGAGCCCGGCGTGTTCCCTGGAGGCTGAAAATGTTCTGAAGGAAAACACACAAGACTCAGCACAGTTCTTGAGGTCGGGAGAAAGCCCTGGGCCAGCTGACGCGCTGCACGGTAAAGCACCGGTCACACCACACATCTGGTTTGCCCCGTGGCCTTCTCAACGGGTGAGCTCTTCGGGATGGGCTCTCTCTGCAGAGTTTAGCCCACCTGGGCCTCTTGGTGTTGCTATAATGCTTAGCAATGCATAGGGGCTGGACAGCACCTTAAGAAACCTTAAGGAGACCAGTGCTGCCATCCTTGCTCTGACATGTGTCCACAGGCTGGTGGTCAGCCATAACCACGTGAACATCTGCTTTCTCCGCTGAAAAAGGGAAATTTTCTCTCTCTTCAGAGCGCTACTAAGATCAATGAGGAAATGATGGCGATGAAGGATCTTCCTGGGAGCACCGGGTGGTAAAAACTAGAAGTCAGTCTCCTGCCAGGGAAGATTTGGGTGCTGGTGGGGTATATATTCCACTCAAGTATTACCCGTTGAATGTTTCCATCTGATCTGGCAGAGGACACCAAAACACAGCAAAAGAAGGGGCAGGAACTGCAGCTGGTTTCTTGCTTAAACCTGATTTTTCAACACAGGTGATAAAATCTTCTTGTCCCATGCTCCTGCCCAGTGATGCACTGAAGCAAGTGACTCTTTTCTATATTATATCCAAGTACATTGTGTACTTTGTTAAGATGATTTAGACCATGCTGCAGCTCTCCTAACAGCGTGACATGACATACCTGTAATCCAACAGGTTGGGCTGACCGCAAGATGCTTTAAAAACCTTTTTCACCTCTCCCTCCTTCCCTTCCACTCCATCAGGTGTGGATCCCAGCCCACGTGCCTTCTTGAAACAGCCTGATTGAAGCGACATCCTCACTAATGAGCATTTCTGATCCACGGCTTCCAGGGGAGCAGCTGGAACCTTCTGGGGAATTGCTTCTTCATTGCAAAACATTAGGAAAGGAGGTTCCTTCCCCCAGAAATCATTCCCTCCCTTGCTGCTGCTTCATCCACTTCTTCCTCCAAGTAGATTTGGGTATCTAATCCAGCTGATTCCTCGGAATAGAGGGCTCTTGATTCTTTTTTTTTAAAATTATTCTGAAATAGTGTTTTATGGACAATTTCTAAGGGTATGGGGGGACCAATATAAAAATTGCCAAAGAGCCTACAATCTCATCTTCCTCAAACCCCTAAGTGGAATAAAGTAACTTCTGCCTCAGAATATTTTGGGATCACAAACTTTCTTTCCCAGGGACTGGCCACACCGAGTTCTAGGAATCTGTGTTAGGTAACTGGTGCACACATACTTGTGACTCAAGGAAGGAGGAGGGACTACTGCCCCAAAAAGCAACAGAAGAGAGAAAGAAAATCCCACTGTAGACTCCCCCTTCCTGCACCATGTTCAAAACAAGGGGAGGTTGCTAAAGCAACAGTTTCTCCCAGCTGACTAGAACTGGGCCTGCACATGGGATTTGTGCTGAATCAGTATCAGTTCTATCAGAAAAAGATGGAAAGAAGCTCCCTCCTCTACTTCCTAGCTCCGAGTGCTCCACCAGCACCTCTGGGAGTGGTAGCTCTGAACTCACCACGTCCTGGTCTCTGACATTTCCCGCAGCTATCTGGATCCCTGGGGAGAGCTGCTCCACAACCCCACTGGAACCATTCATGCAAATTGCCCTCTTTAGAACTATAAAGGAATAAGATATTTAGCATCAACCCACTCAGCCCCTGCTGAAATAACTTAAGGCTGAGGTCTCTGGTGGCTTGAATGATGCTGTGCTGTTGCCATGGCAGCACACTGCTCTCCCAGGGATGCCCAGGGTCGGGAGAACCACAGCACCTGTCAGCAGCCGGACCTGTAGAGCCTCTGCAGCTGCCTGTCCTGGTGGGGTGGCAAAAAAATAGCCTTTATCCCCGTCTCACAGGCCAGTAAAGAGAAGAGGAAAGCACTTGCCTCTGCCAAAAACCTGTCTGTGCAATCTCAGTTGCCTCGGAGCGCCAGGAAAAGCTGGTGCATGTGAGAAGTATGGCTACTAGCTCTGGGTTTGAGGGCAGAAGAGGGGAGATGATGGGAAGGAAGGCTCCATGGCGAGGGAAGCACAGTTGTGGGAGATCTACCTTAGCAGCCAGGTAGAAACAAGGTGAGATGCCCCACAGGCCAGTGTTCCCAGCTGGTTTCTGCCTTCACTTCTATCAGCGTATCAGCCAACTAACCTCAGCCTTCAAAGCTGCTACCCTCTGGCACAGGAGAACAGCACATCCTCAACAGCCTACAAAAGGACACAGAGCTCCTGGGTGAGATATGCAGGTAAAGGGATACCAGTGTGGAAGATTATTTTTATTTGACAATTCAAGGTTTATTTGTTTCCTGTGCTGATACTGATGCCGATTCATTCCAGTTCAGAAGCTGTCACGTAGGGAGAAAGGAAATAACACAATCTGGCTCCCCTCTTTTGGCATCTGAACAACATAGTTCCCCAGGAGCACTCGAGAGGCCAGCAGCACGTAAACACTTTCCCTCATGGTGATACAGACAGTCCTTTCTGGTACTAGAGTGACCCTCTTCTTCCCTTTGACTGGTCACAGCTGCACGTACCTTTGGTGTAACATCATGGTTATACAATGCTGACTCTCCCACTTCGCTCTCACTGTTCCTCTTGATTTGCACAGCCCATTTCTCAACCCTCTTTTCCTGGCACTGCTCTCCCAGGCATCAGAGGTGAGCCGGCAGCACCAACCACCACCCAACCGCAGCTTGGGAGGGACAGTTTTCTCCAGTCTCTGTCCAGAAGGAACTGGAGAAGATGTGAACAGGTGGGCTGCCCACTGTGCTTGCCCACCTAAAATGATGCAGACTCTGCTGGGATGTGGGCTAGTGTTTACAAGCAGATCTCGGCTCGATGCATCCCTGGGCCCCCCTCCTTTCTAGGTCACCATGACTTCCGCAATCATCCAGTTGACCAGGACTAATGGAGCACAGATGTACTCTCGAGGGAGGGAGTGTGAACCAGAACCCTCATCACTGGAGCACTTCCCAGGATGAACCACCTCCTCACCATCACGTATCCCAAAGCACCTAAGGAGAAGAGGGAGCAGGGAATTAAGCAGAAAAGTGAGTTCCTAGCATTTTTGCTCCTTTAGCCTTTTAAGGCTCTCAAGCAGGATTTATGATCACATCTTCTTCACAGGAAAACAATGTCGTGCTAACAGGTATGCAGGAAACAACCCCAGTGAGATATGGATCTGTAATGCTTTAATTAAAGCACAGGTAAACAGCGAAGAGCAGCAGACCTCTCAAGTTATTTCACAAGTCTCCTCTTTGTTATTTCTGTTTGCCTTGTAGGTTGCAAGGTGTCTCAGACTGCTCTCCAGGCTGGCTGGTAGTGCATGGAGAACCATGGGACAAGCTGTGCTGGGCAGAGCTGTGTACTGGGACTTGTCCGCAACAACTTGAGGGATCCAAGCACAGAGAAGCAATGAAAATGTGCAGCCTGACAACCTGTGCCCAAACTGTGTCAGGGCAGGTGGATGTTTCATTCTAGACTAAAGACTGAAACGTATTGAAAAGAGAAAGGACTCTCTGCAAGTTTCCTCTGATGGGAAAGATCTGTGTTTCTGATTTGCCACTTTTAGCAGGGAATGTAGCCAGAACATAAAACACGGGTGATCACAAGCAGAATTAAACAGTGGGGGGTTCTGGCAGCACAGTACCGTCCACACTGGGATAGTGTGGGATCCTCCTTGTGACCCTGACAACAAAGCGGCAGCAGGAAGCGGTGTGGTGCTGCTGGCCATGGCTGTGACTGGCAACAAAAACACAGAAGCCCTTTTAATATTGCAAAGACAGAAATGAAATCCTTCTCCTCTTATGCAATGCTTGCCCTTCCTCAGCAGGGATCAAATCAATATGGGACCACGCAAAGTCAATGGTTTATTTCAAGGCGTTTTGAATTGGGCTTTGTAGGCAAAAAGGCATCAGCCTTGTTTCAAGCTCCATGAAGATACATTGGTATTTCCACTCCATGTCTATTTGTAGGATAGAAACATGACTTTGTTCCTCTTTAATCCTGTTTAAATGTTACATTATTTTAAAGTAAAGTCTGTCAGGAAAAAAGAATCAAGTTTAGAGTTGAAATTATCCCTGGTAAAGACTGGGATCTCACTTGGTAGTGAACAAGAATCACCTTGTTCTCCGTTAAAAACAACCTCGTAAAATTAATGTTGTATTTCCCCATCCTTTCTTCTGGTTTATGTTAGTACCTCAGCCTTACTTCTACAGCGGTGGTTTAAGCACCCAAATGTGCATGTGCATACACACATGTCACGATAATACAGCTACCAAACCATATAAGCAGTGTTGAGAGTTTAGTGCATTCTGGAAGACATTAAGAGCAGCAGAAAGAGAACTTTCAGATCATTTCTGGAGAACCCCTACAGTTGTGGGCAACTTACGTAACCGATTTGGTTCAAGAGAATTGCTTTCTGCCTTTAATCTGCTCAACAGTTTATCTTTGCTGTCGTGATCGGTTGAGCTTCCTTTAAACCGTTATGGATTAGTGTTCTGCTATAACATGTTAAAAGCTCAGCTTTGTTTATTTTTGTCAAGAATGGGGGAGGGATATCAGGTTAAAATGTTCAGGCAGCAGTTTACAAATGGGTTATTTTGATGGCAATCAATATATTTAGGTATCAAATACAAGGCAGAGCTAAACGCTCCATATTAGTGGCTGGAATAAAAATATTTGTGAATTCATTAAAAAAAAAATAAAGGGAAAAAGAAAGAAGTAAAAGGAAACTTTATAAATTTGCATAATTATTTTAATCTGTAAATACAAAATTCAACCCAGTATTCAAATAGTTCATCACACCCACCAGCTTCGTATGGAAGACCAAAGAGTAAACGGTCTGAAAACTTAATTAATAAAGCTGGTTGAGGATTTTACTAAGCTTGCATTGTTGTTGCAATTTGGGGACAGAAATCCTGCCAAAAGCAATCTGTCATTCAACTGCAGAAAGGCAATATAACATAATGCACATAAACCACCAAACAAATGGAACCTCAGCCACACCGAGGTGTTCAGGTAACACTGACCAGCTGCTCAGTGAACTTTCACAGTGGATTCATCAACTATGGAAGGGGATGATCTACTAGACCAGCACATGAATCCAGGTCCAAATTTCTAGTATACACTGAAGAGCACAATACACTATTTTAAGCCAAATTCAACATTTAGCACACTTCTTTGACCTCTGTGTACTCTAAATGACTTGCAGATGCCAGCCTGGAATGGAGTGAGAGGTTGTGCTCCTGAGCATTGCCAATAATGCATTATTCCAAGGAAACACTAATTCTGTGGTCAGTTCTGCTGGCAAACATAGGACCTCGCAACTTGCATATCACAAATGAAGCAAACAGGTACTTTCACATTCCTAACAGCAACACAGACACTACAGACATTTTATATTAAAAAAAAAAAAGTGTTCAGTGGTGCTATAAAAAACATAAAACCACAAACCTGAGAAAGTAATTCAGAAAAGAGGAGGAAAAAATTTGCAAGTAGCATGCTGTTTGTTTTGCTTTCTTATCAGGAGGGATCTTTATTCTGCACATTCCAGAGAATAGTCATTCGCTATTAATTTATCTTCTTTCTGACGGCAAGTGGAGCACCATTCCAGAGTTTCAACATTCCCTTGATGCTGCTCTGCTTAATGCTTGTGTGCTATTTAAACAAAGCATATTCCAACCAAATCTGACTATATATGGTGTTCCCTGACAAGTAAAAATTTGGATGCCCTACAAAAAAGAACCATGAAAACAGGAAACAAACACAAACAGCCAAAACACTCACAAACTCCACATGTACTAATACAGGCTCTTGGTGGCAAAGGTCAGGTACCCAGTGTGACCAACCATCTCCCTGAGGGGCACCCCGCTTTTGAACTGCACAGTTCCCTGCTGCGGATTAGCACATGGGCTACCTTGGTTTGATGGGTTGCTGCTGTCAAAGTCAGCGCTAGAATTATCCTCAGCTGCTTTTCCGAGGTCAGGGATTTGCAAGCTAATTGTCCTTACATTGAACACTCGGAGCAGAATTTCCAAGGTGTTAATCTCTGTGAAACCATATTCTTCCATCGCAAGGCACGTTCTTTGGACTTGTTCGATGCAGGGGGAGAAAGAGCAGATGCGGCCACCTGTAAAATGAGACAGGTAGTGGAAAAGAGGGCAAAAACCAAACTGCAGCACTTTTTAGCTTTTTTCAAACTCTCCTAGATGCCCATAAAATTACTATTATACAGGTAAAGGGAAAACATCCTTCAAGAAAATATCCATGAGGCAACTATGCAGGTTTAAAACGGCAGCACGAAATCAAACATGGGTGAGACCACAAGATGCTTCAGACCCTCAAAGAACCACAACAGCAGATTCATTCATCTTCCAAACCCAGTGTTGCTCAACACGTTTATTCACGATAAAACTGTTAAAGTTGATCCCTTTACAGCAGGCGACCCTTTTGGAATCACTATCTACTACCCTGGACCGAGGCACCGAACTGGAGTTGGCAGCTACACAAAGCCAGGAGTCATTCTCCACACACTGTACAGAGCTGCCTTCATTAGAATATAAGCGTGTGTGCACACACACTCTGACAAAAGAGGCTGTGTTTATTTGAGAACGATGGTATGCGTGCACAGAATAAAGTAATCTCTCCAGGCCATAGATGGAGCGCTGTTAAGGCTTTACCCTTTTAGTCAAGCTGACTAGCATGTCTCCCGAGCATTAAAATTTACTGGGTATCACATCGGGCAGGTTTACAGCAAATGCTTCCAAACTCTAGGATAGGGTTTTTAAGTGATAAACTAACACTTGTCTCCTTGTCCGTGCACAGTTCAGGTTTTTGATTCTAAATATAGAGTATTAACCGGGCCCCTACAACTTTCTGCGTGCCACAATGTCACCTTAAGAGCTGAGAATAGAATGATTCAGATTTACTCTGAAAAGCCACAGCCAAATCAGATCAAAGAATTATAGGGACACTGTCTGCCATAAAGCCAGGGCATGTGCTTTCACCCAGGACACAGTGTTCCACAAGGCAACTGCCCTTCCTGAAAAGCTTTTGTGCTGGGGGGAAGGAACACTGGGCAATGCAGCTTCAGCTATTGTTTTACTTATTACAATTAGATGAAAATGCTTGCTGACCTGATTTGCATTCCTTCCCAGCCCTCTCTCAGGCTCATCCAGTCAAGCCTTCCAACACCAGTTGTCTAAGTAGTTAAAGAACTCGTGCAAAGTGAGAGCAAAGCATCCTGCTAAAAATAGAGGCTATACTGGGACTACGTGAAGCCTGCTTTATCTCAAACTCTCCCTTTTTTTTTCCCCCTTTTTCGTTTCTAAAGTCACATCTCTAAAAAAAGAAAGCATCAGGTCGGAAAGCGTCACTGTAGCACTCTAGTTACTGTGCAGCAATGATGTGCTGGGTACCGACCGGGGAAGAACACTTTCCATGACTATTAATCCACCATGCACTAAGCAGGATTTAATTTTAGTCCTGAAATAAAGTCTCCCAGCCAGGGCTTCTTATTGTGCATCTTCAGAACAAAGTACCCTGGACAAGTAATTCCCTGGAGTGACAATTAAAACCTAAATCTAATAATCACCTGCAAAATTAATGCTGGTATGTATCTTTATTAACCAGCTCTGTTGATGCCCATATAATTGCACACCCAGGCCTCTAGCTCCCATGAAATTAGATTTATACGTTCGTGAGGATGGCCAGAGCTACCAAAATGACTCTGAATCAGAGAGCTAATCTCTTCTGGCCAAAGAAGTGCACGCTTCCACCATGTCTCACGATGTGAAAGAGAAAAGCTGAGGAAGAAATTTCTCTTACATAATTAGAAAGCTAATATGATGCACATATGTTATAAAGAAAAATGTTATATATTCTTATTGTGTAGGGAACTGAACAAATGTCAAACTTAGCTAAATGTCAGTTCACAATAACTCTTTGTCTACAAAGCAAGAATTTGCAGAGAGACCAGAAGCTTACTACTATTTCATTCAGGCTTTTTGGGTTTGGTGTTTTATATTCCCATAAAAAAAGGGAAATATATTTACATTTGCAGTAAGACCGTTCGTATTCATTCTGACTACAAAGGTTTCAAGATACATTTAGGCTTTCAAATTCACATGCTCTAGATTTCCAGTCAAAACCCAAGAAGCCTGTGCACAGCTGTTGCCATACATGCCGCAGAGCCGCCTACGGTTCTCCTCAAGCCCTCAATTAAAGGCAGAGCACCCTTCGTTTTGCCTGGGGATGGTCAGCTGAGCACAGCCTGTCAACACCAAACTTGGTGATGATTTATCAAGCTGCCTCCTTGCAGAGCGGGCTGCTTGGGGAAGTAGGGTTACAGAAAATGGGCTTGCAGACCATTTTGTAGGGAAGAAAGCTCTTGCTCGCAATAGCTAATATCCAGAGGGGAAGCGCAAAGAATAATGCTACTTTACTAACTGCACTGCTGGGAGCTTTTCAGGTAAGAAGAGTGAGAAAACAAGGTAATAGCTGGTATTTCATATAACTAAGAGCATCAAGTGGGTTTTAGCGTTCTGCCAATTTCACTTTTTCTCTTTCCTACCTATTGTTCTGGTTATTATTATATATCCCTCTCAAATAAATATAACTACCTTAGAATCAAACCCACCAAGCATCTGTCTTTATGGATCCTAAGATGTGGGAGAGGGGTCTCCTCTGCTTTTTCCTCTACACACCATTGGGCAGGATGGATTTGACTTACAGGCTGTACTCATTTGATTGAGCAGATATTGAGAGAACGTTGGAAAGCTACAATTAGCAGAAGGTTGGAAGGCAAAAATGAAACTGCAGTTCCAGATTGTGACAGGCTGTCTGAAATAAAAATATTCGGGAAGCTTCAATTGCCACCTTGTGTTTAGACCAGCAAAAAAAGTAGTGGACTCTGAGCAGCAGAAACTCAGCACTCAGAAGGACACGCTTCTCTAGGACATGCTCCTCTGTTCTAGGAGCAGAGACGCCACCATCTTCAACAGACCAGAGACTTCTGAATTCTCTGCACTGTGGGCTGCCCTCTGTACCCCCACTGGATTACCAGCTAGGCGACACCCTTTCTGTCAAAACTGCCAAACAGATATAAATCTAGATTTCAGCATTCTCAATTCTCAGATTCTCTAAGAGTCCTCTTGTCCTTTAGACATCAAGAGGCATTTAGGGCTTAAAGGACTTGAATATGCATTGCTTTGTCTTGCCATGCCAAGGATTCCTTAGTGAATGAAGAAAAGACATGTACTCCCTCCCTCTCTGCTGGCTGGGGCACACTGCTCTGTCTGTGGATCACAAAGGGGTGGACTGGTCCAGAGAGAGTGAAAACAACTGAACGGAAACTTTTTAGTACACACTAAGTTTGTGTTCTTTCAGAGCTCTCCTTTTAGGAAAGCTACCGTTCCTAAATTTGGTTAATGAGATCTGTGTGTCATCATAAATTGATATAGTAATTATCTGAGATTAATTCTGTTCACATTGGGAAGCTGTGTGAGCTTTTTGATCTGAAGAGTTGTCTAAAAATGTGTTTATTCATGTATAATGCATCTGACAAGTGCTACAGTTGAGGAGAAGAGAATAATGAGACTGCATGAAAGATTTAAGTTTTTTTCTACCCTCAATTTTACAGGGAGCCAGTTAGTTTGAAACATTTAATGGAGAGGTTAAATCTCCCAAACTCGTTGGCTGGAACAAACCCACACAGTCCTGGCAGTCATTGGAACCAAAAACGGGGTCAAGAGAATACGAAAACTGAAGTACAATTCAGACTGGAATGATAAGAAAAGAGAGCTTAAGGGAAGAGGGAAATAAAAGAGATTTGCATCCACAAAGCACTGCACAATTTAACAGACAGTATCTAATTAATAATCGAGGGACACACCCTTGCATTTTTATAAGAGATCAGTGCACTGAAAGTTGCTCCTCCTTCAAGAGCAGTTCCCTGTACCTTCCTGTCCAACCCCAACACACAGTTTTGTTTCTGGTTTGCCTGAGCAACAACTAACAGCTCTACCAGTTCCATTTAGCTAATAACTGCATTAGGCTTCAGGTATGGAAAATCTGGCAGTGCTACCCAGTTCACCAGGACTCCAGTGCACACTTAGGATAAAAAAAACATGGCCAAGTTACTTGCTCCTGCTTCCATAGGTTATGGTATGTGTCACAAGCACTCTAACAGGTATTTTCACCATCCCAATATTATTCAGAAGATGCAAAAAGAACACATGTAGTTGCAGCACCATGAAGTTCCTGTAATTTTAGAAATTATTCTGTGATGTAAAGCATAAAACACAGCATTTTTATCTCCGGTAAAAGAACACAGCTCTGGGTTCTGGAACTTCAGTGCATTGTCATAATTGGAAGATTACGTTACAAAGATCTCCTGGAAGAAAAAAACTGCATAGGCATTATCATTATGTATGGGTGAGGCAGGAGAGTCACTGAGCAGCATCACCGTGGCATTTACTCTGTGCTAGTAGGACACTAAAAATATTGCCTCTGTAAAAGGGGACAGAATGTCCTTTAAGAGAGTGTGCTCGTGGGCGATTTGATGTAGCTTCCCTGACAAGTGAAATTAAAGGATTCAGCTGTTGGAAGAAATTAAAGGATGTTTCTTGATTCAAAAAAGAAAAAATTCTCCAAATCACTTGCCAGCTCATTAATAGGATCTTGATGTGATTTTCTGCAAATGTGACCTTAACCTCTATCTTTGTAGACGCATCCTTCAAAAGCAATTTACTCCTCCTCACTGTTGTGGGGTGGCAAAAGCATGCAACAAGGAAATTCAAAAATCCAAACTGGCTCCAAACTGGGGAAGAAAACCTAACAGCTTTCTTTAAGGATCCTTTCATCCCAAACTAGTTCCTACACACTGTGTAAAGGCCAGTAGCTTTGGCCAGCATTCCACAGCATGGATTACGGATACAGAATCACTTTACTTCAGGGCAGGGCCATCCCACACACCTGATTTACCCATCCCCGACAGAGCAGAGCCAGGTTAATGTCCTCAAACGGGATACAGCTACTGGGGCTGGCCCAGCAAACAGCCAGTGCTTGGCAAACAGAGGAAGCTGCTTTGTGGGTCAGCACCCAGTTCTAGCTGGGGCAGCTTTGCAGTAGAGCAGATGGTCCCTCAACGTTGAGAGGTTATACTTCAATTTACTTTAACCTCACCTTGAGTTAGTTCTCTGAATCAAAGCATCTACCACAGTAGGCAAAGGCTAGTGTTGACATTTTAGCGAACACTTATTGCTTCATCCATTTATTCCAAAACAATCTCCTGGGGACATGAGAAACCTTGATACCCACTTGAGTACCACCTGCATGGGTGGAGGACGACAGCACGCCAGACTGTCAGGCTCCGCTTCCTGCCCTAACACATTCCCGGTTCATTTCTGAGGTAGCCCCAGCCCAAACAACATCAGCCTTGATGTCACTGACCTCTTCTCAGGGTGATTCAGCCCCGGGTACTCCCAAACCAGATACCACAGGGGTGGGCTTGTGGCCAGGGATTTCAGCTGCTCCTCAAAGCCACACCTGGGTGGTTTAAAAAAGGGACCATGAATAACCTCTGGGGCTCAAGAACAACAGCCAGTGAGACCTTCTAACATGGACACGGTATTCGCTGAAAGCTCAGAGGAGGAAGGAGGCAAACCCAAATGAAAACTGAAACCAGCTAAACCAGGCAATGCCTTACCTGCACCACAGGCTACTGGGAGGATGAGATACTCTCTTACAAGGTAGCTGTAATAACCAAACCTGGCAGGTTGGAAGAATAATCAATGGCTATGCTAAGGAGGCAAAAAATGCAGACCAGACCTGTTTTAAATCCACTGTGTACAAATGAAACAAATGTAAGACTTTATAAATGACAAGCAGGTACTACTACAAAGAGAAGAATATTGCTGAAGGGCTTCCGTGATGGGAGAAAATGCAGAGGCCCAAACAGGGTGATGCTCAGAGGGAACTTTTCCTGCAGAGTTTTGGGAGGAGACCTGACAGCACCATGTTACCTGATCTGGATGATATCTCAAGGATCACAATTTGACAAAGTCATGATTTAGGGGCTTTATGACGCTCAAGAGAGAAGTCCGAATTTAAAAGTAAAATCTTTAAAAGAAAGAAAGGAAATAAAAGAGGGGTGGTTTTAAAAATTTTGTGACTCAGACTGTTAATCTAAACACCACCAAGGACTGACTTATAATGCAAGAGGCGAATCCAAACAAATACATGGCTGTATTTTTCCATGTCCCTACCTGAAAATTTAAAATGTGTATGAAAATTGTACAAAGGGGTTTCTGCCTCATCTTCCACAGCTTTGGAAGAAATAGACAATATTTATGAGAGTAGAGTAGGTGGGTGCAGAATTATATTAAAAGCATTACAGTATTCAGCTGTGAGATGACTGTGAGTCAAAAGTTTCAGGGCATTTAAGAACTGCAGAATATTAAGGATATTTTTGTTAGCTCACGATTTTTTCATTTTCTTCATTTCAAAAAAATTGAGCCTGAAGAGATCAACAGCAACTATGCAAAAACCACCAAGGTCAGGTATGGGGAACAGCAGCTATGACTATAAAAAAGCATTAATCAGCAGATGCTGCAAAAGACAAACAGTGCAGGTCTGGAAATGAAAGCAAGGTCTGCAGTGCAGCAGTGCCCAAGAGATCTTACAAGCAGCATTTCTGCTGAAAGCGTGACTGGTGAAATTAGCACAGATTGATGCAGCTGAGATGCAAGTCTGAACGTTGGCAGAGGACACCACCAGAGAACATGAACGTTCTAGTCACAAACCTACTGTGCCATTTTACTCTTTCAGCTCTTCAGAGGTTGGCAGTGCTTTAAATGGGACACCAAGTAGTGTATTTACAGCATACTGCAAGGACTAAGGCGAGTGATAAATGTACTCTCTAAAGGGGATCATTAACACTCAGCCTACTAGGAGCTGCAACTATTCAGGATCTTGAGCTTAAGTAGGAGAGAAAACACTGATTTGATAAGGTTTCGTTAAGGTTAAGAACTTTCTCTTACATACTGTCTCAGCTGAACTCTCTGTAATGAATATTGTGGTTTTAAAGAGGAGGCTGGCCGACGCTATATATTGAATTCGCTTAGCTCTTTATTTTATTCAATGAACCTTAAGATTTTAGGAAATAAATTACCACTCTCTGGCAGTACAGCTGTGACGTTTGCATGGTACATCACAATAAACTCCACAGTGTGAATGGTTCAAATGTGACCCTGTCCAGATGTGAGAGAGAGGGCGTGGAGGGAAAAGAGCGTAAACGACTCATTTTCTCCAGTTACGCTTTATCGCTGTACTACCACTTGGAAGGGCGCTGAACAACAGCAGCATGTGCACAGACTGTTCTGCTGCACAAGAGCTTTAACTACTTGAAAACAAAACAAAGGAGCACTATAAAATTATCTGCCTGCAGTAGGGAAAGGGAAGCAGTTACAGATACCCCTTCTATCGTATTTTAGATTTTACAGCGGTAAAAAAAACCAAGCCAAAACACAGCTACTCACCTGACTGGGAATACACCAGAAAAGTGTGTAAGTTTGTACCAATTACTACTGCACTCAATTGTATCTTATGTGAAAAAGAAAAGCAGTTTTTGCTTATATGCAAAATAAAAAAGATGCCTCCAGCTCAGCCAGGTACTATGAGACTCAAAAAATGAGTCTTAGACCAGTATCAGGTCTCAGGATCCGCAACTTCACCTCCTGACTAGTACATGAAGGATTTTGAAGTATTTTTTATATTGCCTAAGCAGATGTAACCTCATAGCACAGCACAGAGAAGTACAGCCAGATGGTGTGGCCAGTTTGGGACTGTAATACTTTTCCTAGGATTTCAAATGCTGGAGTGAGGCAAGGATTCAAAACTTGGAACTGTTCAAGTGGCTCTGCTTAGTATTCTAAACATGCGCCACTTAAATAATTCAAATTGGGCTGCGCAATGCAGCGCCTGCTAAGCTGGGAAGTCAGCTGAGTGTTGTGCTCACTAGATTAGATAATTTGAGCATGGGAAGGGCATCATATAGCACAATGGAAATTATTTTTTTCCCAGGACACACTGGAAAGCAGCTACACGTCGAGCTGTAACCTTTGCAGGTACAGAGTCTCCATTTATTCACTTTTTAGAGAAAGAATGTGTTACACAGCTTTCTAGAAGATTTTCAACAGTAGCTGTGGTAGCCTGACAGCTGGGTCTGTCCTGACTGAGCAAGGTAACACACATTCAATGACCTTTAAGAACAAGCTCAAATCCTGGGACTTGAAGAAAACCTAGCAATTCCCTTAAAGTCAAGCCTGTGATTATAAATTTTAACAAGGAACTGGACCTTGGCACATAATCAAGTTTCACTAAACTCGCCTCCCAGCATGGGTACTGTTCAACACTCCATGCTCTCTTCATTAGGAAAATCACTTTTGTAGACAGAAATGATCTTGGCACACGTTAGTTCAGATCCACACTAGTACAGTTCTACTAGTACAACACTCATTAGGGGAAGACCTATTCCATGCTAAAAGAATGATTTATTTGCTGAAGCTTATTTTTCAATAGGGAAAAGATTTATAAAAAACTGATGAAATCCATCCAATGTCTCAACAGCAGTTCTCACTTGCTGTCACAATCCTGGAATAACTGGCATAAGCTACAACAGCTTTTATGTCCCATTCCCACCACAACCAATGACAAACTTCTCATTAGCTCCAACAGCAGAGATTTAAGACAGAAACTGGAAAGCATATTGAAGTATAACCACATTTTCTTTAGCATTACTGATGGGGTGCTCTGTTAAATAGGGCCAAACCTGCAATGATTGATGTGAAGTGCATCTGACCACCTTTTATACAAATACCTTTCCACTGAGTTGTCAAAGAAATTTGCTTTTAGCATTTATTGTTACTGGTGCTTCCCACACTCCTCAGATCTAGCAAAATGCACCTGACAAAGATTCAAAGGGTTTTTTTATAAACTGCCCATGCTAAATGTAGCAGCTAGCACAGTCCTGTAAGAAAAAGTTGTTCTTCTCCTTTCATATCTTCTGCTGTAAACTGAAGACCTCTTTTGAAGGTTTTTCAGCCTTAGAAACGCAGAGAGACTTTGACATTTGAGAACAGTTATCACACACAATGGAATGGAGCAGATCTAGCATAGGGCTCAAAGGCAGAGACGTTGCATGCACAGGGCTTCCTGAACAGAAAGAGGTAAGTGCAGTTACCTTCAGCTTTTAATGCTGACTTTGCATGTCCTATGGCTTCCCACGGAGATGGAATATCTAGGAACACGGCATCTGCAATGTTTGAGACACCAAACCCATTTTTGCAGACATCCTGGTTGGTCACGGTGACCAGATGCTCCACCCCATGCTCCCGAAATTCCTCCCTGGCCTTCTCTGCCCGCTGTTGGTGGAACTCCACCGTGTACAGGTGCCCTGTGGGAGCCACTGTCCTGATGAGAGCATGGGAGAGAGATCCACTGCCAGTACCTAGAAAAGAAAAACATGTGATTAAATGCCTTTTGCCAGTGCTAAACATTGTAACAAAGGTCATCTTCATTAGTCTCCTGCTTGGCCACTTACTCAAAACCCAAACAAACAGAAACCATTAAACTACTGAGAGAACAGTCCTTCCTTCACAAGGAGAGAGGGACTAAATGACCTAGGAAATGGGGTCCTCAAAGCATTAATTAAAACTCTGGCAAACCAGGACCTGTCCTCTCCCCCTGGAGTAGAAAAATAATGCCAAGGGTCAGCTATAGCTCTAGCAAGTGCCACAAACCACACGGAACTAAATGCAACAGGAAAAATTCAGGGAAATTAACCGTAGAGGGCTTTTTCAAAGTGCCAGACTCTTCCAGGGTGAAAAGAGATGAAGGTGAATGTCAACGCTTTTTCAAAACCTTATACTTCATTAGAAAAAAGAAGTGTTGTTGGCAAGGAGCCATGCTTGAAATGATGCACACAAACAAATGGTTTTTGGGATATGGAGTCTGTTTTGCTCAGGTCCCTTAAGAGACACTGGCCATCTTCAGCTCCCACTAAAGTTATCCAAAACTAAGGCCTCTGGGCTCCTGCCAGTCACACCGACCAAACGACCTCATTTCACAAGTGGCTTGCACACCTACACAATCTTAGCATGCTCTAATGAGATCCATCACATGCCTGAAATTGCATGGAAGTGTAATTACCACGTACAATCCAACTATTAAGACGCCGATGTTTTCCCTTGCTTCAGTTTGATAATTTAGGAAACTTATTTAGAATGATCCACTGGCGTAATAAAAAGATGAATGACTAATAACCAACATTTTCACTGAAGAAAACAGCCACACACCAATTCACGTTGCAAATTACTCACTCAAATGGCATTTAACAAAATAAACCCCCCTCCAAACTCAACACCCCACAGCAACCCCAAATTATCTGCATTTATCGATTTATAGTTCTGTACTTGGAACATGTTACTTCTGTGGAAAGAAAATCTATTTCTAGCTATCTTCAATGATAAGATAAGTTCAGGCTGAATTTCAGCCTGAAGGAAGTTCTTTCAACTAACATAAATCTTAAAAAACTTCCAGAGGACAGAACCTGAAGTACAGCAGAGGTGGAGAAAGCTCAGAAAGTAGTAGAAAGGAAATTAATTAGGGGACACAGGGGCTGGTATGGCTGCTTAATTGGAGCAATGCTTTCCATAACTGAGCAGGAAGTCAGAGTTTACTGACGGATCCAAGGTTCTTGCCCTCTAGTCACATAAGGGGAGAAACATTGTCGTGGCACTGCATTTAATCTGACAGCTCTGAAAGGGGAGCCACTCAGACTGTAAACACGGCTCAGGGCCTGTGTTTGCCACGGACCGCACTGGGGAATCAGCGCTGCTCCTCTGCTTCCCCCTGAGAGGGCTCTGACCCCAAGGGGCAGACCTGCACCCTCCCCCCAGCTTTAATGGGGCAGATTAGACAAGGAGAGAGGACCTATAGATTTTATCACTGGCTTCAGAGAAGTCCAAGGGATGAGAGACAAAAGACACTTGCATGTGCACACATGAAAAACAAGCCATGGGACCTGTAGGCTCTAAACATCAACAACTTTTTCCCTGGTCAGAAGGAGTAATGGTAGCACAGTAACCATGTGGTTGTAAAAACTCAATAATGTATGTGCACAGCAAAGAAACAGCATTTCATTGATCTATCTATATATTTCTTTTTAAAGACAAGAGCAGGGAACCATTGTTCACACGATGCTAAAAATGACTGAAATTCTGCCTCTACATTTCATGCCAGAAGGCAGTATTGCACAACTGAGAACTTTCGCAAACTGACAGAATTTAATTATTTTACCTCTCAAATGGGTAATGCTGCACACTTTCTGCATCCTTCTCTGCTATCTAAAGGAGTGAACAGAAGGCCTGTCAGCACAGCTGGGCTGTAAGCAGAAGAGAGAGGCAGCTTGTGCATGTATCCAGTTTCCTCGTTCATATTCTTTTACATTTTTAATCACTTTGCTCTTAAATCTGATCTTAAAAACACCACAGAAGATACAGTTTGTCTCCATCCTAGGAAAGCCCATTAAGATTTTTTGGCTTCTTTACTGGTCCTCTTTTTTATGTTCACAAACACTCCAAGCCAAATCCTGAACAAAACCCAGGAGGTTGGAAGTCACTATTACAGACCAAGCTTTTGTTAAGCAAGGTTGCCAGGAATTATTTAGTGTTGACTGGCTACCACAAACATGAGCACAATACAGATGTATCACATTTTAACATATCAAATTCTATCACAGTAACATCATTAATGAGAGCGTTTCTGAAGATGCTGCCTCCATGACAACACTCTTGAAACTGCAGGAAACAAACAACACGATGGTTATGAATCACTCTCTATTGGAAAATCTCTCCTTGAAGAGGTGACAGATTCTGAACCCAGTCCTGTGAAATGATGATGACCCTCAACCCTCACATACCTCAAGTTCACACTTGATGTAATTCATTAAGAATACCAGTTCAGCACGAATCTGTACCCAACACAACCCCTAAATCCCAATCAGCACCATCTACAGAAGGCAGGGTTCAACCCTGTTTCTCTGCTGTTGTAGAAGGGGAAATGAATATTTATATTCACCTTCTCCCCTGCAAATCTGCAACATTCAACCTGTGGGTCCTCTCGCCACCTTCTCTATTCCTTTTCAATTTCTTTCTGTTCTTCTTTCAAAATCGCTACTGAAAAAAGCAGAATTCAGCAAAATGTGACTCAAAGAGTCTTGGGCACCATCTGGGAATAAGTTCTAGTCAGGTTGAATTTCCTTGGGAAATAAAAGGCAACCTTAGCTGAGACAGAATCAGTCAGGGAAGCAGCAAAACACAATGAGCACTACTGAAACATGAACTAGAAATGCTACCAAACCTGAAATATCGTAGCTGAATTACCTGCATCCAAATGAACCAAAAACCTGGATGCCCAAAATTAACATTTTGTATCAGAAGAGCAAGCCAAGAACCAGATGGTCTTCAATGGGTTTTCATTCTCATATAGGCGTGGTGAAATGCCTATGCTCCTCGTTTGGCCCAGAAAGCAGGTGTTAAGATGATAGATGATAAGATGATAGAACAAATACAGTTTGTAATTTTTACACCAGGATACTTGCCCTTCTGGCAGTTTCCACCACAAATAACCTTAGAAACTGTCTGCTCTCTACCATGGGACAATACCCATTTAACTAGAGCGTATTAATCATGAATAGCTGCTACAGAAGAGAGGTAAAACAGTGATAGTTCCAACTGTACCAACGACATTCTTAACTCCACAGCTGCTGTTTTAGAGCTTGCTGAGGTAAGCACTTAGGTCACTGCTAACACCTTTGGAAAATACAATGCTCTTTTACATTGACTGTTCTGTAATTTTAAACATCTTGGTCAAAAAGTAGACATCTGCACTGCAGGGATTTAGTGACACACTACAAGATCCCCAATATGCCATACTCAAAGCTCAAAATCTGAGGAGGAGGCAACACGTAGGGGTCAGCATATAGGTTGACTAGGAAAGTGGCACATCTCAGTCTAAAGGCAAGAATTTAAGTCCTGTGTTAAACCCACATGAGTTAGGTGGCAAATGGCCCTGCAGACAGATGCAATATCCTTCCCTCCTTGGGCTCAAGCACACTCGGTTCTTTGATCCATCTAAGCTCCGGGCAGTGTTTCTGCCCTCTCCCAAGACAAGGAAAACACTGCAGTTTTAGAAGGATTTCAATCCTAACAAGCGGATGCCTAGATGAAACACTCTAGCTTAGCATCTACTAATACTTCCTCCTGATCTGCAGACGAGAAAGTATTGATCAGATTAACTCCTCAACCATTCCCCTGACCTCAAACAAATTTGTTCTTCTCACTCTCTGCTTATTCAAGTGACAGGTTTTCTGCAGAGAAGCCTCCACACACCTCAGCCATCTTGAGACAATGTCCATGTGAAGATCATTTCTCACAGTACTTGACTGATAACTGAATAAGAGTACATTTTCACACTGTTTTCTGTTTAGTCTGGTTTTCTTACTTCAAAGAGTATTCGTCTAACCTCCTGGAATCCCACCCATGCTATAAACATAAGTGACCTGATTCTGTGTTCCACTACATTTCCTCATTGCATGCTAATGCTTGGCTTGTTTTCCCTAAAACCTTCTCATCATGGCTGCTTCTTTTTTTAAAAAAAGAACTACAAATCATGATATAGGACCTATAGATGTTTACAGCTGTGCTCAAGCAAAAACATTTTGGAATAAAGCTAAAAAACCTTTTAAGTACACACTTATTGCCTGGAAACAGGAAAAGTGAAAATTATGCAGAGTATTATTTAATGCTGGGTCGCTACGGTATCTAGTAATGTTTTAATGAAGTTTCTGCTGCAAAATTTGGCTACCTAAGATACTCTAAAATGAGTAAACACAACAAAACAATGACAGTGTTGCTGTACTTGTCTCCTAGCTACGCCACTCAGACCTAGCAAATAGTAAGACAGGTCACGAGTCAGCCATGAGAACGGAAGGAGCCTCAAAACCAAAGGAAAATTAATCTTCAGACAGAGCTAACAACTCCACAGCTACCACCTGTCAAGAAACACTGAGCAGACGAAGACTGCTCACTGTACATGGCAAGTTTGAGTAACTGGATAATCACTAATGATTTTCAGCTAAGATACGAAGAAATACTATGCATCTCATGGAAACTAACTCAAACATCTTACTGTGAAGATAGTCAAAGGCACAAATCATGGTGGCAGAGGTGAGACACAGCAAGAGCAGGGACAAAGAGAGGCAGGAGGAGAGAGAGGGGAAAAGTTTCAAGGAGATGAGCTGGTGGCTGAAAGAGGAAGGGGCACATCAGAAAGTTCCCCTTACAGAAGATCACTTGTTCTCCTGCCCATCTGTTGTGGACACCATGCCAAAATAGGCACTTTAGGCAGCAGGCTGAAGAGATGGCCACCACTCACTGACCAGAATGAGGAATTGCGAGAAGGACAATAGGGAAGTTTTCAAGGCTGGCACTGCCAACAAATGGAATGGGAATGTAAAAACTGAATTTTTCCTTAGAGATTCAAAAGCCAGAGTTCTTTAGGAAAGGATCTTCTACAGAATGGACATAGCATTGTTAAGTTCAGAGCTGCATGAGAAATGGTCAAGTGAAATGGTAAGATGAAAGTGAGTCCAGAAAGTCTGGAAACAAATGCTTTAGGGTATGAACAGCATTCCTCATCAGCCCCAGGTCAGCCACAAGTCTGAATAAATTAGAGTGACGCCTCATGTGGCCACAATTTTGGTTCAGTCTTTTGGCATGTCAAGAGAATACTACGCTCCCTGACATCTGTTCTGATGAGGCCTTTCTTATACTTCAAAAGGAGCTGTACAAGGATTGGGTTTTTGAATTCTTCCCTCACTCTCACCTGACAGCTGTTAAGAGGTAGATAAGGGAGACATTATAAAAACGTAGACTTAATTAATATGAACACATTCAAAAATCAAATCAGTACTTATAAACTTTGGTCTGTACTTTACACTAAAGACAGAGGCACAAACAGTTTACAGGTAGTTATGCCACAAAAATTACAAAGACATGAGCAAAATTTGTCTGAGCATTTCAGAAGAGTCCTAAGCGCACTGCTGACTTGCTGGGACTCCACAATAAACTATTAATCATTTATTAAGTATCCATTAATCATTAAGTCCTCATGAATTTTTTATGAGTGTACTCTTAACAAAACCTATAGCCAGGCTGCGAGTTTGAAAATTTCATAATTGTTTTTGAGAAGCTCTAGTGTAATGGCTGGCTGGCAGCTCTCGTTACTCCTCCACAGAGAAAGCATGAGGACCCAGAATACCCGTTCTGGCTTCAGAAATCCAGTCTGTGGGCTCAGAAACTCACTGCTGCGTGGCAACGAACAGGGTTTAGCAATTTTTAATTTGGGATTTAGCTGAAGGGAAACAAAAAAAATCCAATTAACTTTTTTGCTCATGTGAGTCTGATTTTGCTGAATGCTAAAGGATCACTGGGATGGTGGTTAGAATACTTTTGACTAAATTACATTTCGTCTAAATACTGTGCTCCACCAAAGCCAAAATATTTCTGAGATTTATCAGATTAAATGAGGTTTCACAGTACTGTACTACATTCCCTGAGTAATTCCAAGGGTTAGCACAGACACTTGTTTAGGTCTTACCAGGGAAAGAAGACAGTAAAAAAACCCCTGAATATGTGGGGATTGGAAAGGGAAAAAAAAAGAAGGGTTCCACGCACTTCTGTTTGGAAAAAATATCTGAATGGTTTCATATTGTTTCCAGTGTAATATAAAAATACATGTAAAAGTCTCAAAATCCATTGTCAAATGGAGTTATACTACAGACAGCTGTAATCACTGGACTGAAAATAGCCTTGCTTGGGAAGCTGACATCAAGATTAGGTTTGGAGAGTGTGGTGACACACAAAATAAAAAAGATTCAGCTTATTCCTCTACCTAAAGAGTGGCTGCATATGCAATGAATGCAAATGGGATCAAATAAGAATTAAAAGTTTCACACTATCAGGCCACCCACAATAGATATTTTAGCAGCTATCTCAAGTAGCCTTTAATTCTGCAAAGATTGGGCTGTTAGAGGCTGTATCAGAACAGGGAATTCCTCAGAGCAAGGACCAATGCTTTCAAGAGCTCCAGTAACGGTGCTTACAGCTTTGAAATCTCAACGTACCTTTATAAATTAGAAATTAGTGGGAGAGAATAAAGATCATATTCCTACACCTCCGTCATGAAACATCAGGCAGATGCTGAGTTCCCTTATAGCCTCTGTATTGAGTGTGCTTGGGTCGTTTTAATTATGCATTCACTGCTGACAAGCCTGCTCTTTATGTGTTTATTAAAGATGATTAAAAATAGTAAAAACTGTATTAATATGTTTATATCATTTATGAAAAACCATAACTAATCAATTTAAACTGCATAATTGAAGTGATACAAAATTAAGCCTTCTGGTTATTCTACCGAGTTTTTATAATCGCACACAAAAGATCATTTTAACCTGTATTCACAGCATCACAACATGACACAGAGTATTTCATCTTACTTTTCGATCCTTTCTTCATACAGTTTTGCAGCCTAATCCACAATTCTGCTTGCTTGCTCTGGGTAAATGCAGGGTACTCTTCCGTGGCCTAATTAGTAAGACAAGGAGAAGAGCCTCGCCTCTTTATAGTGCCCACTTTGCCAGCCTGTATAGCAATTCAATTTCAAATAATAAAAGATAAAGGCCTCCATGCTAATTAATGCTCAAAATACATCTAAAACCAGCAGCAGCAGGAAACAGACTCAAATGTCATTACCAGACCAAATTTCCGGTCTTGTTTCTATTAATTGCCATCGGGCTGGTTCCGTCTAGGCCACACAAGGTTAATCTAGAACTAAGGATTTTGGATCACTGAATAATGTCTAATTTAGGATGGCACCACAGTAGGTTACATCATCACACTGGAGGCCCCAGTTGTCAATACCTGTAAAATTTTTAATTCAAATCACCATTTCTGATCAGTTGCAAGCAAATTTGCAGTAAGATCTCTTGCTTCAAGGGTAACCAGATGGAAACTATGCAATGCTTTTTCTTTGTTTCTTTGTGAGTAGTGAATCCTTCAAGCAAGACAAGAACAACTAAAACTGTCCACTTCACCTGGAAAGGTTAAATTGTAATACTTGGACAGCACAGGCATTAAAATAAACCTGGGGACAGTTTCCCATTAGCAAAAAGGATTGACTGTGGCTATGAGTTTGACTCATGACATTTTTTTGGAATCTGGATAGGTTACCTCATCAAGTGCTTCCACTTCTTAGTTGTTTAGATAAATGAGCTATAAAACATTTTCATTCTTTCACATTACTGAAAACATTTTATGTCCAGCTGTATTCACCTATTCCAAGTGAGGCAGGGCATGAAGCAATTCAAATCCCCCCACACTGAATAATCTACTGTTGTTTATTTTTCCCATCCTGTCTAAACATAGCAGGGGGGGGAAGAGGTGAAGAGCTGCCCAATAAACAATACAGCTGCTTCCCACGACAAACCAAAAGATGCCTGATTGTCCTACAAACTGAATTATGAACTCATAGGACCTAACCGTTTTAGCAATACCAGAGGCTTCTGCATATGGCTTTGCCTGTCTCAAGTGCTGCTATGCAGCAATGTAGCCCCATACACCACCTGTTTCTTAATCGGTGCAACTGGATGCAGAGATAAGTGGCGTTTCAGTTGGGTTGGAAAGTGGTCATTATGCCTGAAAAGCTGCCCAAAATTATGCTTGGGTGGGAGGAGGAGATGTTAAATCCAAGAAAACATGGTGCATCACAACACCGTCACGCTGATCCTTTGCCATATCTACGCTTGAGAGGGAAGTGTACGAAACTGCATCGTAAAAAAAACACCCAAAGGAAACAGCCAGAAAAAAACAAGGACAAACTACATCAGTTCATATTTTTCCAAACTACAGACATGCAATCAAATCAAGGAAACTTCATGATGCGGGCAGTCATAAAGGCATTATAAGCCGTATCTAACCAGGAAAATATCTATTAATACAAAATTTCACTCCTTACTTGCAAATCAAGCAAAATCATGGAAGCTGTAATAAATTAAACCAAGTTTAGAAACAAAATACAGCCCCGTGATGAACACATCACCCACTGTACTATACAGCTACCATGATTTTGCATCCAGTTGCAGTGCTACAAGTGGATCACACATTGGAAGAAATGAAGTATATGTACTTAAATGGTATCACATTATATAAATACTGCCAATTTATTTCCCTTATTAGCTCAACACCCCACCATCAGAGTCTTTCCACTGGGTTATCACAACTATGTTCTCTGAAACTGCAAATTCAAAGCATGAATTTTGATTGAAATCATGTATTTTTTTAAGATGGACTAATTAAGCACGTACTCAAAGGTATACCACTATATGAGACCAGCATACTGAGGTAATGTTACTCGTTGGAAGAAACAGCAGCTGGCAACAAGTGCAAATGAAACAGAACTAATCAATGTGTAGGTTGGGAAATCTATTATCACAATGTGAAAGAAAGAAAAAAGAAACTTTTTACAAAATATGAAGATAAGCCTGTTTTTAAAGTGTTGGTCTTAGTTCTTAATAAACTTATTTATTCAACTTATTTATTACCTGATTCACATACTACGGAGCCTGGTTTCAGTTCTAACATCATGGTGATTATAGAAATGTCAGTAGAATATAGAATCTGCGTCCTGTGTGGAAGGTTCATGGTCCACAGTTCTGGAGTGGGATGAAGAATAAACACCCATCCTCCTTTGCTGCAGGTCACTTTGGAGCCATACTTCTTGCCTATGAGGTCTGTGGAATGCCTGATGACCCCATACTTAGTCTGAGTTACAGTGCCATGCTGGACTTTCACGGGAAACATGGATTCATGGCCCAAGAACACAATAGCTGTGTCACCATCCTTTATAATATCTCCATATTCAACAAAACTCATTATGACAGTCTTGTAGTCGGCTGGTGGTTGTCACCTAGAAGAGAGTAAGTATGTTAAAGAGAGTTTTGCAGGATCATGACGGAGCTGGAACTACAGACATAAACGCAAGTCCTTTTATTTTATCCAGTACACAACAAGAACACGCTGTGCAAATAAGATGTTAGCAAAAGAACTCCGTGAAGTTCAGGGACTTCTCCCCTGCTGCACTCTCGATCCAATTAATAGCAACTGAAAGATCCCACGGATTTGAATATAAGCAGTATTTTTCCTATTTTAGGATACGTGTTAAGGAAAAATTAGGAAATACGTTATAATTTACTCAGCTTGCTCCCCAATACTACCAAGAAACTTGTTAGGTAGTATCAGTTTCAGCACTGTTCAATTTCAGTTCACAAGCTTTCAGAGTGTGTTGCAGTAGTAATTTATTTCCACCTTGTCCCTTGGTGATTTACAATGCACAACAACTGTTACTTGCCCTGGATATCAATGACTAGTTATTGGACCACTAACAAAAGTTGACTTGAAAGTTTTCCAAATGAAGGTTTGGAGATAAAGGTAGTAAATACATTAATTTATGCACTAATTTGACTAACTGCAAGGAGAAGAGGATATTGTAGCCTTTAATTTGCCATTGGGGGTGCAAAGTGATTGTCTGGGAATTGATCTGTGCTGCAACTACATGTAAACAACCATTTGGAAGCAAATGCAAACAGTTGTATCTCTTTAGCCCCATGGTCTCAGAGCTGCTTAGACAGAATTGTAATTAAATTTTGTTGTATTTGTGAAGACAAGCTAGAAACAAGGTGGCAGCTTACAACGAAACCTGGCACTGGCTTTCAGAAAAGGTAGCTAACTATCTAAGCTGCAGGTTGATCAATTCATGGAAGGAATTGTTAAATGAAGTAATGTTGATCTCAAAGTTTGAAATTAAAGACTATAACAGGCTTCAAAAGTCAATTTTCTAGTACTTCTTCCATGATTAAAAGCAGGGTTACTTTTTGTTTAAGAATGATCTGATTCCAGTGCTTTTGTCTTCAAGGTGTAACAGCTTGGTCCTACTTCATCATTTTTATTAAACACTTCTAGTTCTCAAGATTATCTGGTTTTGTTGACCAAAACTCATTGTAGTTCAGTTTGCTGTTAAGCAGCTAGCTTTATAATTTTTCTACTGCAGTCACTGAGACTGATAAATAGATGTGTTTGTGGTCAAAACTGCCAAAGCTTATGACACACTTATTGCATAAGCTATTCAGATGCCAAAGCAGAATGGGCCTGTCTGGACATATGGTGAAATAGTAAAAAGGGCACTCCATGAATTCAGAAAGGTTCACATACTGGACTTGATGAGACAGTACAAATGCTTAGCTGTGTTTTGTAGCTTGCACCTTCCGATTATATTCATGTTCTTCATCTTTCATAAATGACACTTGTAGTTCTTCTTCTAGATAATGTTAATGCAATGCAGTTTTCAGCTCTTAGAGCAGCACCATTTGAAAGGAGCTGAACTGTAATCCATTTTTTCCACTATTTAGACTGTAGTTAAACCCATGTGCAAAAGCAACATTCCTGCAGCATGTCTGCAGGGACAGAGAGAATTATTCTCCCTTTGATTACACAAACTGGCTTCCAGTTTCTTTGCCTTCCTTTGAGCCACTACACTTAACACAGCTAGTTGTCCCACAGTGTATTCTGACATCCCAAGTTACAGATCTCTCAGGCTCAGATCTCACCTGGCATGTTATATTCATACACATGGGGTAAATTTGAGGTCTGGGAGGACTTCGGCAAGGAGCACAGTGATCTACAAGCACTCACTTTCATTCATTTTCAATCATTTTCCATTTCCTATCAATGTAAGGCCTCCACGCACTGGTCCTTTGTCTCTTTTCCTCTCTGGGTAGCAGGCAGGTGTCTTGGTACAGTATTACTTCGTCCACAGAGTGCTGTGGAGTGGAAAGAAGGTGAGGCAATGCCTTGTGGCGAGGCGTTAAGAGGCCTCTTCTATGGGCTCGTCTCAACTTTATATTTCCCATTACTCCAGTGACCCTAAACTCGATGGCCCAGGCAATCCCTCACAAGCCTCATCAGTTGAAACCACTACGATGATCCTGTGTTTCCTTCAGCTAAAACCCAGACGCACCTCTCCCCATCCTGACCAGCTTCCCCACACAGCCCTGGCAGGCTGCCTCTTCCCTCAGAAGCCTGGCTGCTTGGCAGGGCAGTGGGGCAAACCTCCCCAGGAGGAGGAGGAGGGCATAACTGCCTCACCTCAAGGCAGCAGAGGCTCTCCCCGGTACCATGAAGCAGAGAGGCCGTGCCCGGTGTCAGGGCCTCCTGCCCGGCCCGGGGGCCGTTTCTCTCCGCGTCCCCCCAGCCGCAGCCCCGCTGTTGACCGGGCACCCTAATGGTTGAACCCCCAGACAAGACCAGGCAGGGAAGGTAAAGGGAGAGAGGCAGCCGGCGGGGTGAGAGGAGGGCTCAGCCTGCCAACGAACAGCGTTATCCCACCACGGGCGGGACTCGGCGCCCCCGCCGCTCCTCAGGGCCTCGCGTCCCCCCGGGAGCCACCGGCTCTCCCCGTCCCCACAAGCCGTTACCTTTCGGGACTGAGCCCCGCCAGCAAGGCCCGGCCCGGTTCTCCTCACACGCGGTGCCCGCCCAGCGCCTCCTTCTTCCCCGGTCGCAGGCTGCTGACGCTCCCGCCTCCCCGCCCCCGCCGGCTCTGCCNAGCACTATGTCTCTCAAGGGGGAGGATGGTCAGCGAGCCCTCTCAGCGCCTCGCCATTCCCCTCCGCCTGCCCGCCCCAGCCTCCTATCCCCTTGCTGTGTGTCCCTAAGGAGGAGGGGGACGGCCACCCACCGTCCCTGCCTGCTGTGGGGCTGTGAGGGCGCAGAGGGTTAAAACTCGAAGGGTGCCTGTGGATGTTTGGTCACTACAAAGAACCATAAACAGACCCAGCAAGAAATAAAGTCCTTCACCCACGGAGCCCGTGGGCACCTGAGGGGTGCCACCAGCCAAGGTGAAGCCCCTTCCCTCAGGAGTAGCTCCGCCTTTGCCATAGGCAAAGCTGGGTCTCGCTGCTGGCAGCTGGGTTCCAGAAAGTTCCACCTGCTCCAGAAACTTCCACCTGTCCCACCCCCGGGCCACCTGCTCTGGTGAAAGGCCGCTGAAGGCTCCATAGGGATTTCGTAAGGTTGTAGGAGAAACCCACAGCGTGGGCTCAGGAGCAGCGGAATGGTTATCTCAACCCCAAACGGCGCGGTATTGACTCCTGCTTTCTGTCTGGTGCTGAGGTGATGTGGCGGGCCCCGTGTGTCCCAGTGCTTCAGAGGAGGATATCGTCTCATCTTCTGCTGCTTCCAACAAGCCCAGGCTGCCTGGCACAGCAGGGGTGCGGGCACGGCAGGGAGTATGTGAGTCACCCTGGATGCGCAGGTAACGTTCCTGGCTAAATCAGATAACGCTCCACAGGTTGTTGCCTTCACCAGTAACGTGTAACGCACAGTAGTGGGGAAAAAGTCATCCTTCCACCATCAAGAACACAATAACGGAGAGCTGTTTATATGAGAGTTGGTAGGTTTCTTTAAAATTAATGTGGTTCCATCGCATATAAGGGAATTTTTGCCCATTACCTTCAGTGAGAATGTTTTTGTTAGGCTGTTGACCTGCCTGTATCGTAATTGCAGTAGTCTTTGTTATTTAGTTATGAAACTCTCCTCCAGCTAATCTAAACATAATGTATGCAGTTTCAGAGGTTTCTTAAACAGCAAACTCCTACTCAGCTGTTTTTCTGACTGGCAATTATGGCTCTACTGTGCCTTTGTATTTGCACCTACCTTGGATTTTTTTCTGTCATTTTCAGCGTCATTAGTTATATTTGTCATTGTTTATGTTCTTATGTCCTTTTCTTTCCCCAAGATGAACTGCTGTTCACATTGCTGTGGGCCTGACTGCATCATGCGAGATCAAGACACTCAGCAGCAACTCCTAGTTTCCACAGACACCCAGCTCACTGGAAATGATTGGTAATTTTCACCTTGACTGTCTAAGCAGTGTGAAAACATACATGAACGATAATAACCAGGCAAACACATTTTAAGGGATAAATGTAGATGGGAAGAGAAGTTTCATTTGGGAAGTTAAGCAGATGCAGCTATAACCAGTTCTTTCAATCTGCTGATACCTGAATGTTAACATTTCATTTTAAAGTTCTGTTTAGTTGTCAGTTAGGAATTGGAAACAATTCAATGGCATGTAACAAACCACTTTCTTTTGCTGTTTCCTAACCTGGAATATTCTAGATTTTCAAGATGTTCATCCCCTAATTCTTCAGGTTCATCTTACGTTCACGTAAGTAATTTCAGAAGACACATTCACTAGCTAACACCCATCTCCTCTTGCAGTTGTACACCGCACAACATTTATAATTAAGCCTCTTAGGAAGTCAACTGCACGGCCCATGATTAACTTCCCTTAATTCTTCATTGTTAAGGCTCAGGGCAGAGATCTCTGGAGTAATCACCCCACCTTTCCATTCTGAGCTGCAGAGCAGCAACCCAGGGTATAAGTCAGCGTGTGCTGAGATACTGTTCCAGCGTGGAAAGTACGTCTTGGTGCCTTTATCACAGTCTGACAGGCCATACAGGCTTATCCAAAGCAAGTATTCTCTCGGCAGATGAGCTAGATAAAAGGGCTGATCAGAGCCTGTTGACACACGGCACGGCATCTATAATTAAGTCACCGGGGCAGCTGGGATGGGATGCTGTAACGAAGGTCGGATCCAATTTACACACAGCTTTCAGCAAATCTTAAAAATGCTGCCTGGGTAAAAACCAATTGAGGTAACAGCCGTTTCTGACTAGAAATTTGTCAAAAAGTGGTGAGGGAAAGGGGGTGGAGGGTGCAGTGTTTATTACACGTGTGAATTGGGGATATTTTGGGTGTTTTCCGCCAGTGGCTCTCCACCTCTTCTTTTCAGACAAAAGTTTTGAAAAGGAGAGAGGTGTCTGGCTGTGTTGGGAGCGCTGTAATGAATGGCACATTGAGAACACTACCAGCTCCTAATAACTCTAATGACTGGTATTCCCTGTTCTGCAAGACTGGGAGGGAAAGCGTAGCCAATGGGTAGAAATGGACCCTTGGATTTTGGCTCTTGAGGTGACCTTGACTCCACGTATCTGCAGAACAATTATCATACAGAACAGTCAGTTGCTTCTCTCTTTGTGTGGCAACTGATGATGGAATAAGACAGAAGCAGCTTTCAGTACCTGCCCTGATATGATAATTTTTTTTCTGTATTTTTGTGAAGAAAACCCCCACAAAAGGTGATGTAATGTAAGAAAGTGCTCTTAGTTTTATTTCTCTCATTCTAAAGTAAAAGTAAAATGCGGGTGTTTTACATAAAGAAAAAAATCCATGATCAGAACTATGTCTTCAATGGAAGTCATCCAGCAATATTACATTTATTTTGAGGACTCTGGGTACGATTTTACACTTCCGTTCATTTAATTCTTGCTTAAGCGATGACATCATTTGCAATTAACACTCGTCTTAAGCATGAGCGTTGTGTGAAACTCGTGAAGCGCAGGGGTGGATTTTGTGAAGTTAAAAAGGCAGTGGAGACCTCGAGAGAGGATCTGTCCTTTGAGCCGGCAGATGAGAGACCAGATGCCGGGCCCTCGGCTTCCACCGGAGATCTGTGTGCTCAGCATCTCCCCACTATCAGACCTGGAATAACTTGAAAACCTGGACGGCAGCCAAACGCCATCCGCCTTTTTATTTGAAGCGCTTCTTGTTTCGTCACGATTTCCTCTTATCTGTGTGTTTTATTTCTTCTTAAATCCCCAGCCGTGCGGCAGAGTGCGTACGCTTGCTGTTGTGGGGGTGAGGGTCCTGGTGGTGGTGGTGGTTCTGAAGGAATTGTGGTGGGGCAGGAGCTTCTGCTGGTGTCTCCTGGCATTCACAACTCCTGTCGAATAAAGCAGTGCTGCCACTCGAGTTCGCATTCCCACAGAGATGGACACACGGACACCCTCTGTTTGGACAGGAGGGTAAACACGGGTTCTGTTGTGAGAAACACACGCATCAGAGGAAGATAAAAGACACTGTTATGTAAAGGTGAAATTCAGACCAAGATAGTCATTCATGGTCTTAAGGTATTTATTTGTGCAAACAATGGGATTCTCAGCTACAGCTCAGCTTTGGGACAAACCCCGCCCGTTCCTACATGGGGACCAGGGAGAGTCACCATTTCCATGAATTCCAGAGGAGGCTGAGGGGAGACCTTATCCTTCTCTACAACTACCTGAGAGTAGAGAGGTGTGGGTTGGTCTCTTCTCCCAAGTCACAGGCAATAAATAGGACAAGAGGAGATGTCCTCAAGTTGCACCAGTGAAGGATCAGATTGGATATCAGGAAAACTCTGAAAGGGTTATTAATCATTGGAATGGGCTGCTTAGGGAAGTGGATGAGGCACCATCCCTGGAGGTATCCAAAAGCTGGGTGGACATAGTGCTTAGAGACATGGCTTAGTGACTGGGTTTTTTATCAGTTAGGTTGGATGGTTGGACTAGATGATCTCAAAGGTCCCTTCCAATTTAGACAATTCCATGATTTTATGACCTTTAGGCGTGTTGAAGCCTGGCTGCCCTGCTCCAGTCCTTAGCAGGAATTCAGCCACTCACCAATACATAAAATTTAATTTAATTCTTTCTTCTTTTTTTTTTCTTTTCCTTTTGGGACACAAGAGTGGGACACTCGCTGTGTTTCACACAACCTTCTTTCCAGTTAAAACTGTAAAATGAGCCCACAGCTTCCTGGGTGCCACAGAATCACAGACTGGTCAGAGTTGGAAGGGACCTTAAAGATCATCCAGTTAAAGATTATCCAGTTAAAGATCATCCAGTTCTACCCCCCCTGCCGTGGGCAGGGACACCTCCTCCAGACCAGGCCCCTCAAAGCCCAAAGGGCCTGAGGTCCTTCCCTCAGACCCATGGCCACAGCAGTGGCTTTGGCCAAGCCAACCTGTGGATGGTCAGTCACTCACACCACTTGGGCCATGCCACCCCAGGCGCTACAAAGAAATTTAATTTAGATTGGATATTAGGAAGAAATTCTTTCCTGTGAGGGTGGTGAGACACTGGAACAGGTTGCCCAGAGAAGCTGTGGATGCCCCATCCCTGGAGGGGTTGAAGGCCAGGCTGGATGGGGCTTGGAGCAACCTGGTGTGGTGGGAGGTGTCCCTGCCCATGGCAGGGGGTTGGAACTTGATGATCTTTGAGGTCCCTTCCAACTCTGACCAGTCTGTGATTCCATGATTTTGGGGTGGCGGGTTATGAGGCCTGTTGTCCAACCCTCAACTGAGGCGTCAATGGCCTCATCAACCCTCAACGGCCACATGGCCTTGTTGGTGTGCAACGGCACTGCCACCGGCGGACAACCGGTGGCAGGCAGATGAAGGATTTCCACGTACAATCTCGCCTTTCGCGAGGCCGCCGCGACCTCTCCGCCGCGGGGAGGGGAGCGGCCCCCCCCAGCCCCGCACCGACCCCCGCCTCACGGCGAGGCCAAGCAAAATGGCGGTGGGCCTGCTGGTGGCTAGCGACAGCGCGCTGGCCCCGCCCACCCGCGCCTTGCCCAATGGAATGAATGGGCTATAAATAGCAGCCAATAGGGCGGCGGGTCGCACTCTATATAAAAGAGGCGCGGCAGGGGCGGTTGGGTTTCACTCCGGCTTGGGTAGCGGTGGGGTGCGGACTGTGTGTGGAGGTTCTGTCTCTGGCTGCGGAGTCCTCGGTAAGTCCCGGGGCAGCCCAGGCGTTCTGCAGCTTTAAATATAAGCTGGTTGTTTATCTTACTAGTTTTTTAAAAAAAATTATTCGCTGTGTGGGGTGGAGCCGGCCCGGTTGAGGAGGGGAACCGGGATTGTGGGAGGCGGCGGTTGAGGGGTAGGGACGGGGGACGCGGGCGCAGGTGCTCACCGGGCTTGCCCCCAGCTGGAACGGCCCCCGCACTAAAACCAGATTAACCCGGTATTTAGCAGGGTAGTTACATATGCTCGCCCCTGCCAGGTCCCTCGAGGGAGCCGTCTGTTGTATAATGGCTCGTTGGATGCTTCCCTGCCCTCCGCTCCCAAGGCGGGGAGCAGCCGGGGTTCCGCGGAGCGGTGTCACATCGCCCCTCGGACGATCGTTCGTACCTCTCCCCTCTCCGCCCGGCAGCGGCGGGAGGAGGCGCGACCGCCCTCCGAGGGACATCGCGGGGCTGCTCCCCTCACCTGCCGCCCCGGCGGCCCCGAGCCCCCGCAGTGGCCAGGTCAACTCCTCCCTAACCCTCCGTCCCGCCGTCACCGCCGGAGGGGTCTGCTCGCTGCGGCTACCGCCGCTCCGTGCGACCTTGGGCGGGTCCCCGGAGGAGCGGGCAGAGCCCTGGGATGTTGAAGGACAGGGCAAGGCAGATGGAGGTGAAGAACTTTTTGTTCTTTTCTCCTCCTCCCCGGCTCTTGTGGCAACAAAGGTGTGAGAGGCACGGGTGGAACAGCAGCCAAGGTGACCTTGCCTGGGTGCTGGGCTTTCCCTTGGGCTTTCGGAGGCTTTGCCAAGCCCCCGCTGATAGGATTCCCTTCTTTCTCCCTTAGTGACTGCGGTAGGGTCAGCCATGCCCTTCTCAAACAGCCACAACCTCCTGAAGATGAAGCACTCTGCTGATGAGGAGTACCCCGACCTGAGCACTCACAACAATCACATGGCCAAAGTGCTCACCCTGGACCTGTACAAGAAGTTGAGGGATAAACAGACTCCCAGTGGATTTACGCTGGATGATGTCATCCAGACTGGGGTTGACAACCCAGGTAACGGCTGGGGACCGTTAGATCTGCATAACTATCTGTTCTCCCTCCTTAATGGAAGTGCTTCTTGACAACGGCACCCAAGGCTCTTGAGCTGCTGAGAGGCAAAGCTCGTGAAGCATTGAGAGACGGCTCTAAAAGCATAGCTGTGTTTAAAAGAGGCCTTGTTTTATCAAGCCATGCTCCTTGCTGTGATCTGACATATCAATTCCCAGACACTCCAATTATGTAACTGCTCTGCTAAATACTTCCAATCTGAACAAAAAAAAATATCCAAACCCAAATACATTCTAATTATAACACAACTTGGGGGGGGAAATGTGGGCTTACCTGGCTGTTCTGGTCTATTCTTATTCCAAACCAGTTATGTGATATTCTCTAGCACTTCTATGAAAAAAGGGGGAGCAGATGTGTTTACATGTTAACATTACAGTATTTATTTTTACTCTAGCAATATCAAAATGGCCCAACTAAATAATCAGAGACTGCCTCCTGATGAGGAGTACCCGGACCTGAGCACCCACAACAACCACATGGCCAAAGTTCTAACCCTGGATTTATACAAGAAACTGAGAGACAGAGTCACGCCCAGTGGCTTCACCCTGGATGATGTCATTCAGACTGGGGTTGATAATCCTGGTAAAATGCATTGAGAATATTCTGTGTGAGCCAGCTGAAGTAACTGGTGCTTTTTGAATATGGTGACTTGAAACTAATCTTGTGGAGGTGGTATTTATGAGCAGACTACAGAAATGCATCCCTGTCTGTAGCAGAAAGAACAAAAAGCAGAGCATGCTTGCTTACAGCGAAGCATGATTCTTTAGACATGAACTTCTATCTGGTGGTCTAAATTAGCAAGTGAAACTGGATTTGCTGTGCAAATTTGTCCTAAACCAAGCTTGACAAATGAGCGTGGTTTAATGGCAACAGCTATGGGTTTCCATAGCGCTGCATTTGACTGGCTGAAGTGTAAAATGTAGGGTCTCTCTAAATGATTTTATGTAAGAATGCATTTCTAAGTGACTAGATCTGCCACTAAGGAACTTGCCTGGTTAGTGCTGCGCTGGAGTACAGCCAAACATCACCCAAACTTAGCTCTTCTGACTTTATTACCACTCCAGGCCATCCCTTCATAATGACAGTAGGATGCGTAGCTGGTGATGAAGAATCCTACGAGGTGTTTAAGGAACTCTTTGATCCAGTTATTGAAGACAGGCACGGTGGCTACAAACCAACTGATCAGCACAAGACCGACCTGAATGCTGATAACCTGCAGGTATAAACTTTTGTTCAGTTATTGATGATTGATGCCTGCTGGTCTGAGGACTGGCTAAAGTTATTGGCAGCTGCTTAAACTGGTTGCTTGGGCTCTGTCCCCTCCCTGTCACTCAGCACAGACCCACAGGCTGTGTTCAGTGTGGTCAGACTATGTGCTGTAGGATGTCAGCGGCTGGGTTGAACCAGGCAGCAGGGGTTTGCTTCATCTGCTGCTGCAATGTAGGTCGTCCCAAATGTTTAACATGTGTTTCCATGGACTGGGGGCTGTAGGAGTCAACACTGTTCTAGTGTTGTAGGACTGACAGGGAACTTAACACTGTTTACTACCTGATCTTGAATCTTAAATATCACCTGGTGGTCTCATACTATAGAATGTACATCGTTGTGGCTAGGATTAAGGGTTTCTTCCAATTTTATGGGTTTCAAATGTTATTGTGAACTCTAGGAATTAACAGTGCAATGTTGATTGGCTGGTTATGGGTCATTCTGAAAATAAAAGGCTTTGGATGACAGTAGCGAATAATTCTCACTTGTGAGAGTAAACAGCTGCCTAAACCACAAGGGTTTACCTCATGTTGATTGCTCTAGATTGCAGATCTGAAGGAGTAACAGAAGCTCAGACTGTAGTCTGAAGCAGAGGTAAAACTGGAGATCTGGTGGTATCCCTATCTTCTAGCACTACTAGTAGCTGTAGCCTCAAAACAAGGGTTGTGTTAAACAGTTGCCTGAGCTAAGACTGAAGAAGATAGTCCTGGATTAAGACACTGCTTAAATGCATGCCAACTATATGTATTTAGGGTAGGTATCTGGGCAGCAGGGTTGTACTCACTGGTTTCCTGATTTTGTAGGGAGGTGATGACCTGGATCCCAATTACGTGCTAAGCTCCCGTGTCAGAACTGGTAGAAGCATCCGTGGATTCTGCCTTCCCCCGCACTGTAGTCGAGGAGAGAGGCGGGCTATCGAGAAGCTCTCTGTTGAAGGTAAAGTGGGAACTGGGTGCATCAGGAGAACTCCTTATGTCCTTTGCGCAAGAGGTGTCCTCTGCACTTTGGAAATGGAGACAGTTGGCAAAAGCCACATTCCCTCAAGACTGAATGTGGAGCCTTCCCTGGAAAAGGCTCATTACGTTAGAGCTGCCTCAGGACTGCGGTGTCTAGCTGAGAGCAAGAGCACGTCAGGGAAGTTGGAACTGCATTATGTTGACCTTTGCTGATCTTGAAAGCTTCTTTCTGTGTGTGTGGAAAGAGGGTTGGTTCATCATGGCTCAAACCTGAAATTGAACAGGTATGTAGCAACTTCAGGGCTTGAGTCATGATTGCAGTATTTTGTGGCTGCTTTTAATTGACTTTCATTAGTGTTCAGCTTGCTCAGAGGTGCAGCCTTGCTCCAGGAGTGCAACTGAGTAGAGTAAACTCTAGTTTTCAGTGGAGCTCCTCAGCTGCAGGATTTTTCTGTTGCCTCCCAACTCCATTAAGTGAGAGGAGTGGATACACTCAAGGTGCAGTTGCAGAGACTGAAAGTGTGGTCATTCCAAAACCTCTCAAGGGCAAGGTAACAGTCCTTGACTAGAGTAATACTGGGGTGGTTTTTTTTATATTCATGACCTTGATTCTCCTTGGAAGAGAGTACTCTGCTTCTGCAGTTGGGCGGCAGTAATGATTCCATACTATGTGTAAAGGAACAAAGGTTACTTGTGTAAGCCTGGAAGGTGCAGACAAATCATCTGATACTGCCTTCAGTGCTGTAATGCCGCAAAGGCGTTGTGATTGCAGATGAAAGCAAGGGAGGAACCAAATCCAGCAGATCAGACGTTGCCATATTTCATGTGTGATCTCTAAAGTGCTGGGAATGTCTAGCACCTTTGGTCCCCTACTAAAAACCACTCTCTCTTTCAGCTCTGGGTAGCCTGGCAGGTGATCTCAAGGGGAAGTACTATGCTCTGAGAAACATGACCGACGCAGAGCAGCAGCAGCTGATTGATGATCACTTCTTGTTTGACAAGCCAGTTTCTCCTCTTCTGTTGGCTTCTGGGATGGCACGAGATTGGCCTGATGCCAGAGGTATCTGGTGAGTATACCTGGAAGGGAGGTGTCATACAAAGTCCCTGCAAAAAAAAAAAAAAAAAACAAAACCTCAAATCTTGCAGTTTTGTTTTTTTGGCTTGTACTGTTGGGCAAAGTGGCAGCTTCTGAAACTCTCAGGTTACTGGATGTTGTGACAAACTTGTGTGGTGTCCTCTGGGGAAGTTGCATCTAAATCAGCAGAACCTGGACAAGTGTCATTATGCACCACAAGGGGCTGGTAGGACCAAACCAGCTTGGTGAGCCTGTAACCAGAGCCTGCCTGTCCAGCACAGCTTAGAGAAGCACCAGACAACAACTGAATCAGCTTATGAAAGTAGATCACTTCTGAAGGAGTGGATGTGCCACTATATTCTGCTCTTGTCCCAGGAGCTTAGAATAACTTGTGGTCACAAACCATAGTCTTGGCTTAGCTCAGGCTTGATACTGGTTGCACAGTTGCTCCCTTGTAGCTTCATCACTTCTACTTGCAGAAACTGATGCTGAACTGGTATGGCTTTACCTTTATGAGTGATAAAATTTGCCCCCCACCCTGGTCCCCAGAGATTTGGGGACATGAGTTGACTGATGCAGAGGTGTGGAATGGAAGGATTCTGCTTCTCAGATGTAGGTCACCTACATAAAAATCCGCATCTCAGGAGTTCCTGCAGCATAATTAACTTGCTCCCTTGTAAGCTAAGGGCTAGGTTTTTATCAACTAGAATACTCCGGTCTTAGTGCTGTAGCTGCTTCAGTACAAGCCAGAGGAAGCTCGCTTTGGTTCTGTAGGTCACCTTTGAGATTGCATCATCTACCTGCAGATTGCCAGCACCAGATAGCACTGTCATCTGAGCATGACTAATCTAAAAAGTCTCAGTGTTGTCTACATAAGTAACTTTCCTCAGGTACTAGTTAATTTTTGATACTAATCAAGGTAGAAATTATCAGTGTTGATAACTATTGACAGTGGTACTTGCTTCCAGCTGCAAGCTAGGACAAGAGGGGGACTATTGGTGTTCAGAGGTTTTCATAACATCTCTGAAGAGCCCTGATCTAACACGAATAATGAAAACTCAACTAAGTTCTCTGATAAAGTGCAGTTTAACAGAATCTGATAAAAGACTTTATGTATTGTCAACATGGTGTGATTATGATAGTTACTGTACAGGGCTGTCTCAGTCTGCACTGATGACCTTTGTGCAAACTGCACAAAAACAGATGAAATCTTTCAAATTTGTAAATTCAGACCACAAGTGAGCCGGGGGGTGAATGGATTTTTAGGGTTTGATACTGTAAGACTGGTTAATGTCATGTTACTGCTTATTCTGGCTTATTTAGATACAGGCCAATTCAGATGACCTCTTGAAAAGAGCAGAGTAAAAACTACTATCTTAATTCTGTTAGGTCCTGCATGGATAAAAGCAGTAAGATAGATTAATTTGAGGAAACAGCTAGATGAGCCTCTCAAAATAAAAGCTACAGTGATGAGTAATTTGGTGCTATTACAATTATCTTAATGTTAGGTGGGACAAACAACAAGTTGTTTGCTTTGTCTCTTAGGCACAATGATAAGAAGACCTTCCTTGTTTGGATCAACGAGGAGGATCACCTTAGAGTCATTTCCATGCAGAAAGGTGGCAAGATGAAGGAAGTATTTACCCGCTTCTGTACTGGGCTAACACAGGTAAATCAATATTGCCTGAGCTGTGTGTTCAGTTGTACGTGTTTCTCAGGTTATAGCTGAGAAACCAACTCTTTCAAGCTCCTTCTGGAGTCCCACATGGCAGTCCTTCATAGCTTGGCTCTCTGGGAGCACCCTGGTGAGGTCCAGAGCTGTGAGGGCTCTGAGACATCCTATATTGGCAAAGCGCTGTGGCTGTGAAATCTAGAATACATCATCTGGTCTGGCACCCTTATCTAAGTGTATAAACTGTACTTAAAGGAGTTCTGTGTGGTTCTATAAACTGTAAATCAAGCATTGAGACACCCTGGGGGAGGGGGAGGAGAAAGTGCTTGAATGTAGATGGGCAAAGGTGCACTGATGTTTCCAGGCTGAAGGCTCTTCTTTGCTTCTAGTCTTGATATGAACTTGAGCCTTTACCAGCCCCTCCCCTAATCCTAACTGATGTGCCAGCTTGGCGTGTGCTAAATCAAGCTTTCCAACAGACAGGGACTTCAGATTTAAGCTCCACTACAAAATGTAGCCTGTCTCGCTGCTAGCAGCAAGATTAAGACCTTAAAAGCTCCTTGTTGGTGGCCCTTTTTTTCCAAATGGAAGGGGCTTATGTGACTGACTTAAATAACTGTTCAAACTGTTGTGGTTGTTGCTATGTAACTGAAGCTGTAAATGAGCAGTAATGGATGACCTACATCCTTCATGCAGAGAACAATCTCTAAACGTTCATTCTCTCTATTTATAGATAGAAAATCTCTTCAAGGCCAAAAACTATGAGTTCATGTGGAATCCACATTTGGGCTACATCCTGACCTGCCCATCCAACCTTGGAACAGGGCTCCGTGCTGGTGTGCACATCAAACTGCCCAACCTTGGGAAGCATGAGAAGTTTGGAGAAGTCCTCAAGAGGCTGAGGCTGCAGAAACGGGGCACAGGTGAGAGGTTCAGCAGTGCTGCCCCAGGCAGGCTGTCCTGAGACACCAGCAAAAACCTGGCTGCAGCTGGAGCCATGGCTTGGTTCATGCTGGTGGTGGCGGCTGTCAGACCATCTGAAAGGTTCCTTTGTCAAGCATGTGGAAGAGCCAACCTTGGAGCTGGGGGTGCCAGTGCTCTGCTTATGCCTTGCTGTATGTGGTTGAATAGGTGTGTCCTCCTCTGAGGTATTCTGAGCACTAGATCAGGTGGTCCTGGTGGCAGCTGTCTCTGTTGTAAGCAGGGATGGGATTCCTGATTTGACTTCTGGCTAGGAAATAGCTCCAGTGGGTACTTACCACCACCACAGGTTGGTTAAAAGAATAAAGAGCTGGCCTTGTGCCATGTTCAGTGGCCCATGTTGGCAGCAGGAGTGGTAGCTTGTTAGGGGATTGTCCCGCTGTGTTCCCACCTCAAGCTGGTGAGGGAATAAAGGTGGACTTGCCTGCTCTAGCTGTGATGGTTGCACTAACCAAATCTCTTTCTCCAGGTGGTGTGGACACGGCGGCTGTTGGAGGAGTGTTTGATGTCTCCAACGCTGATCGTCTTGGCTTCTCTGAGGTGGAGCTGGTGCAGATGGTGGTGGATGGTGTGAAGCTGCTCATTGAAATGGAAAAACGCCTTGAGAAAGGCCAGTCCATTGATGACCTCATGCCAGCTCAGAAATAAAGCACTTTATTCTCATGCTTCCTAACTTATTGGATGAATAATAAAATGTCACTCCAATTCAAACCCTCGGGGTCAGAGCCCACTTAGTTACACTGTAGAGAAGTCTTCCATCCATCTGTGTTAGAGTTTATTTTTTTGATGGTTGAGATGTTGCTGAAAATTAAATAAACTTGTTTTGGTCTGAGATGTCTTAGATGTGTTAACTTGAATGTTTTGTGTTTTTGGTTTTTTTGAGATTTAGGTGACTTGGCTTGTGTAGTTCTGCTAAATGGGCTGGTTTTGTGTGCTAGCACATCTTCCTGGCTGTGCCACTGGAGTCTGATGGAGTTGGAAGTGTGGTTAAAGCAGTGTCAAAAGCAAACCTTTTAACTTAATTGTAGTTGCTGTAAGCTTGAGAACTGGTGTTAAAGGTGAGTCACTGCAAACATGCCCTACCTTTAAGGCTTTGACTTGATGCATCTGCTCATGGGCAGCTGTAAACTGTCATTATCCTGCCTACAGCGAGCCAGGCTGACTCCTGGAAGGGAGGGGAGACACATCCAGGTACAAAAGGCCTGTGCTGTTCTCAGACAGGTCCTCCTGGGGCTGCAGGAACATTGTAATAATACCCCCACCAAGCTTGTTTGCGGGGACAAGATCACATATCTCATCTAGAGATGTGCAGAGTTGGTGCAAACAACTAACTGCCCTTTCAGGGGGTCAGGAACAAAATGAAGAACTCAGATTAAACCCATTCTTCTCTCTCTGAGGTGGTTTCAGTGCAGCCAAAGAGGAGATGTGTGCTGTAAGCTTGTGGGAGAATACCAGGTGGTGAGACACTGGAACAGGTTGCCCAGAGAAGTTGTGGCTGCCCCATCCCTGCAGGGGTTCAAGGCCAAGCTGGATGGGGCTTTGAGCAACGTGGTGTGGGAGGCGTCCCTGCCCATGGCAGGGGGGTTGGAACTCAATCTTTAAGATCCCTTCTAACTCTAGCCATTCTATGAACTGGTATTCTCTGAGTCCTGTTTGCCTATACACTAGTTGTCCCATCAACCCCAAACCAAGCAGTATTATCAATTAAAATATGCTAAATAGTTGGGGGCTTCTTATTTTTTTGTTGTTTTTTCCAAACTCAGGCAGTCCTGGGGTTGAGCTCAGTCTTTTGTGGGGTAGGTCTGTTCTCTGGCAGGGCTGTGGTCCGTGTACAGATGTGGTTGCTGTGTGGAAGCACCATGTTGTTAACCTACAAGAGTGATGCTTACCACGAGTATCGATGGGTAGGAGCAACGGACCCTTAGAAACAGCAGTTTTTGCATCTCATAGCACCTGGGGAGCAGAAAGCACCTGCTCACCAGCTCTGCCCACTACTAAAACCTGCCTTTTATAGAGAGGGAGCGTGATGAAAGGTTGATGCGTTGCTTTGCAGCGTGCGGCTTTATATAGGTTTGTGCAGATAAGTGAAGCTTTCTTTTGTAGAGGCTGTGATATTTCGGAGGCTGTGATTGCAGGCTGTCACTTAGCTGAAGTGATGACTCCAGTTGGGGTAAGCTAATTAAATTTCGGTGAGGGGAAAGCTGAGCAAACATCTCAGATGAGGTTTTGTATTATTTATTTTTTTAATTTTTAATGTAGCTTTTTATGTGATTCAGATTTAAGTGGGTGGGGGAAGGGAGGTCACGGGTAAGAGTTGTGTTCTGTGCTGGGCGATGCTCCTGCATTTGAGTTAATCAGCACAGGGATTTTTCCCTGTGAAGCTTGGGAGGGCAGGGAAGGGAAAATGGTGCAAGAGACAACCGGTTGGTTCTGTATTTTCTTTAGATCCCTCTTGCTCTGTGCTTCGTGTCACTGTTCACAGGTACTTGGCAAACAGCTACTGCTGCATCTTGTCATCAGAGGGTGTTCATTTAGTGGTGCCTCTCCTCGACACGGTGTTACCGTGCTCGCAGCAATTATCTAATGGAAGGAGATGCCTGAAAACTTGTCTATTTTTTTTTTTCTAGCTATATTAGCTGGACTAATAAAAACATCTCTCTGTCTCTCCCTGTGCATCTTGTTTCTCCTTGTCCACCAGAGCTGCTCCATCGCGCTCATTTGAGCCCCTGGGTCCCTGCAGTCTGAGGCAGGACCTGTAGCCGGCTGGAAAATTACACTCGGAGGAGCAAGCTGATCTTTAATGCTTGCATCCAACTAGAAAATATTTCTTTTTAATTGGTTTTCTTCCCCACCCACCACCTTTTCTGCGTTCCCTCCTGTTGCTGCCACGAGGAATAATGTGACCACGCTTTTGTTTCGGCTTGTACAAAGTAATTGAAAATATTCCAGAGAACGAATGTGTCGCAGCAGAAGGCTGGACACAGTGACCTATCCCGGCTGGGACTCACTAAAAACTTGTGATCAAGAGAGAAATTAGAGCTTCCACCCCCTCACCTTGAAAGCTTTGGTTTGGTTCTCAGCATGACTCAACATCACACAGATATTGTGGCCGTGGGTCATTATGGGGCGGCTGGTCGCTTGTCCCTTGGGCACCTGGAATCATGCTGGGCAACGGGAAGGTGCCATGGGCCAGGGAGGAGGAGAGGGAGTCCATCAGTTGCTGCTGGGCTTTATACAGGGCAACCAGCTCTTCTGCCAAAGCCCTAAACAGGCTGATGGCTCAAGCTCAAAGAGTTGTAGTCAATGGGGTTCCATCAAGCTGGTGCCAGTCACCAGTGAGGTTCCCCAGGGCTTGATTTTAGGTGCCCTTGAATCTTTTCCTTCATGATCTAGATGCAGGAATCGAATGTGCATCAAGTAAGTTTGCTGATGTTAGTAAAGTAGGAGGAGCTGTGGACTCCGTTGAGGGTAGAGAGTTACTCGCCTCTCACATTCCACTTACTGGCAGTAGGTTGCCCATAAATGCTCCTTATTCCACTTTCATGCTATCTACTGGAAAATTATTCATGGTCTTTCACCCGCTTGTGGACAAAGCCACATGGAGACCGGTGGTAAGCTCAGCATTACGGCATCCATCCTGGGCACTCTGCCACACCAAGCCTGGGTTCAGTGGTCAAGCTCCCCACACACTCCCTTGTGTCCCCGGCCAAGCCAGGGGACGGGGTGGTTGCTTCATGGGGAGATCTAAGTGCTCCCAGGAGGCTCCTGCTTCCCAGGATGAGGTGGCCAAACCAGGTGAATCCTCTTACATGGAAGCAAAGCATAGACCATGGTGGTTTTATCTGTCGGCTGTCTGGTGAGAGCCCTGCCCGGGGATGCAGGAGATTCCTTCTCCAGTCCTGCCGTCCCCTGGGATCCTCGCTCAGCTCAGCCCCAACCACTGCTGAGGCCAGGGCAGTGATTTCCTCCGGCTTTCCATTTTCCCCAGCATAATTAATCTCTCACTATGCTGAGAAGAAAGAGGAGGATGCTATTGCCTCACGTCTCCAGCACCCATCTGGGAGGGGGGAGGTTTAGGCTCCAGCCTGTCCTCAGATGAGCGTTACCATGTTTTTACGCAACGTGGAATAGCTTGAGCAGGAGACTTTGAGTGATTTTATTTTTATTTATTTTTTTTTCTCCTCCACCCACCCACACATGAAATGTGGTAGCATGGTGGGCAGGGCGCTCTTCTGGGAAGGGAGACGGCATCACAGCCTTTTCATCTCCTGTTTACTTTTCTTTTTCCCCCAGGGAAGCAGCAGGCCAGCAGGCTCCTTTGGCTTCACCGCATTCTTCTGGCTAGTCTGCCTTCCCTCCTCTCCTAAAAAAAAAAAAATCACAGTTAGAAAGCTGGAAATAGCCCCTGTGACCACGTGCTCCAGCCCTCCACCAGCAGGACAGGACACTTCTCCACCATCATAGCCCTTCATTAGGGTTTATTTGTCCCCAGTGAAGGGGAAGCCAAGCCTGACGATGGAGGAGACCCCATAGCCTAAGATGTTGAGATGAGAGGCTGGTCAGAACTGGGTCTCCCGTGTTGCTTGACCCTCTCTCCTTGGTTTTAACATGTTAGGATTTATTTTCATACACAGAGACGACACGAGCTCCTGACCAGCCCCATTTTGAGGCAGGACCCACTTGCCTTGGGTTCCCAGCCCCACAGTACCTCTGTTTCGCTGGCAAAACCCAGTGATGAGGGCTTCCCTGGGGCTCCAGAGATGTTCATATGTGAAGATACTGGGTTTCCCCTGCCTTTTGCAAGACCATCTTTTTTGGGAGGAGGGTCCAAAAGATGAATAGAGCCAGGTTGAGTGCACCAGGTGAGAAGCTGTATCTGCTACACCCACAGTGTGGGGCTAGTAATTAAATTGGCAGTGTGGGCTCAAACTGGGATTGACAATTAACAGGGAAAATCTGCATTACCAGACAGGGTAAAAATAAACAGAGATGCATCCAAACCAACCAAGGATTTTTGTTTTCCTCCTCCAGCCGGTGAGTAAGACTATGAGAAACCATATGTATAGATGTATATTTATATATACATATGTATATTTTGTTACATATGTGTATATATACATATGAATATGAACTTTCAAAGGGCAAAATGCTTCATGCTCCACACCCAGGAAAATGGATAGCAAGGCTAACACTTAGAAAAATGTGACCATTGAGGTTTTTAACGAACATCGAAAGCTTCAGCTAAAACTACAGAATGTGCAGCACCGAGCTTTCTCTGATGCAATTTTGGAAGAAAACCAAAATTGCAAATTAATTTGACGGATACACCTGCAGATCTTTGTAGAGATCTCAGCTTCTTGACATGTTTAGTGCTGATGGGTATGAGGTTCAGGCAACAGCTTTGGTCCAGTTGCTCTTCCCACGTCTGTTATTGATGACCAGAGAGTAAAACAGAGAATAACCTGTGCTGAGGAGACCTCAGAGGTGTCAGATTCTATTTTCTCAGGGACTTACTGTGAAGGTGTTTGATGGTAGCACTGGAGCACAGCACAGATTTCCTGCATTACTTGGGAATGAGGAAGACTAGAAAACAGGTGCATTAGTTCAACTGAAAGCCCATGTTCTTCAGCCTGGTCCTGCAGAGCAGTGAGCACATACACCCAGGACGGTGTAAATAACTGCTCTTTGCAGTTCAAATGCTGCTGTGTGTTCAAAGAACAACAAAACCAGAGGGAAAACTGATGGCAGGATCAGCGCTGGTGCCAGCCCTACCCATGGGAGCTGATGGAGGTTGTGCCCCGGCCTCGACACAGAGGGGGTTTCTCCTTCTTCACTGGCCCAGCTGGTCAGGGACAAACTGGAAGCAACCACAGCAGCAAGATGCAAAAGAGATGGTTTTAGGGCACTGGGTGGTGAAATCATCTCAGGCAGGAAAGCTGGTGTTTCAGTCAGCGTGGGCCAGGCCGCGTCTGCCCACAGAAACTGGCCGGTCTTCCTCCACAGCTGTGGTGAAATCCCCTGAATCATCGCTAATCACCGCTCAGGCTGACGACATTCCCGGGTTACCGGGCGGAGCGTGTCTGCGATTACTGGGAAGCCAGCAGAGCCATCCCTGTGCTGGCAGTGAGGATCTGGAGGGCTGTGCCAGGAGGAAGTGATGGAAGATGTCCAGATAGGCATGAGAGGAGAGGTCTCCAGTGGGAATGGGTACCAGGAGGGACCACATTGCTCCATGAGGGGGCTGTCTTCAGCAAAGGGCATCGGGAGACCATGGTATCGGATCACTGCAGTAACAACCTCCGAGTTGGGACTTGTCTGCGGAGAGAGATGACTCCAGAGATACTCGTGGGAACATGCATGAGAAGAGGATTGCGATGGACGGGAGCACTCATGGCCCCAGAGCGTCAGCTCCTCGCCACAAGAGACTTGGCTTTGTTTTACAGGCCATTTTTTCAAGGCAAAATGTTATTGAGAATCTTGAGGGTGCTCTTCCCCCCTGGGCTGGAGTAAGTGTCTTCTTTCCTTCCTTCTGCCTCTGGTCATCCCTCCTGTCCCTCTGCCAGGCCAAGGGGACACATTGCTGCCAGCACTGCTTTCTCTCCTCTCTGGTATGTGGCACGGGGAGCTCTTTGCTCCAGCAGAGGAGTGGCTGATGGGGCCTCAGCAGTGCCCCAAACCTTGCACCTACCTAGAGGGTGAAAAGAGCCATAAGGAATCAACAGCACAGCTATTTGCCACTGCTGAAAGTCTTAGGAGAGGCTTGAGGATTTCTTACAGCTGTCCTGGAGGCCGGAGAAGAGCAGAAGTGGGAATTCAAGGCCAGGCAATCATGGACACATGCAATTACCACAGTGCATCCATCCACCCCCTGTGCTTGGCCTTGGTGCCCGCCATGTACTCTGGGCACCTCCCCATTCTGCTTGTGGTTCTCTGAAGGCTGATCCCCAGCTGCAGCATCTCTCCCAGCACCTTAAAAGGTCCACCCTTCCCCTCCACAAAACCCTTGTGAAGCCCATACCGAGAGCAGGAGGTAAGTGCTGGGGAAGGTTGCAGCAATCATAGAATCATAGAATGGTTAGAGTTGGAAGGAACCATAAAGATCATGGAGTTTCAACCCCCCTGCCATGGGCAGGGACACCCAGACCAAGTTGCTCACAGCCCCATCCAGCCTGGCCTTAAACACTTCCAGGGATGGGGCAGCCACAACTTCTCTGGGCAACCTGTTCCAGTGCCTCACCACCCTCACAGTAAAGAATTTCTTCCTGATATCCAATCTAAATCTCCCCTCTGTCTCAAAGGGCTGTGTCCTGGCCAGCGTCCCTGGCCAGTGGTGACCATACAGGACCTTTCTCACTGTAAGGCACCTCCTGATCGCAGAGTCAAGTTGGGCGGCAGTGAAGGTGGCACCGGGGAAGCACACCAATGCAGCAGCTGCTGGGTATCACACCTTGCACCTGAGCATCCTTTCTTTTTGTGCAATCACTGAGCTGCCCACCTGCTACCTCACCAAAGGGCTCGCTGGGACTTGCTCATGCTGTGGGGTGCTGTGAAGTGGTGCTGGGCTGAGGGCTCATCTGGGCCAAAGGCCGAGCTAACCCCACAGCCAGCAAGTGGGGGACGTGACTGGCCCAGAGCCATAAGCAATGTGTTCTCTGTCACCTGTTGGTTTGGCCTTTTTTAGGGCTTTTTTTTTTTTTTTCTTTTTTCCTCTGGTGGTTTTTATTTGCAGTGAACTCTGTGGTTTGCAGAGAGACTTCTCAGCGGGATGGAGACCTTGCAGCTTAGCACGGCAGGCATAGCTGCTTGCCTCAGATTGCCAGCAAAAGCCTGTGTCAAGACATCACAAGGGCACCTTGTGATGAGGATAACCTCAGCAGGGGACAGAAAAGGTCCATCCCTGCCAGACCTGCCTCTTGCTGCTGTGGGACAGCTTGCCCAGCCATGAGGGCACTGGTTTCTCCCATGAGAAGGGCCCCTGCAGCAGCACCAGGCTCTGCCTTGGTCCATGTGCTTTACTTCCTGGCAAAAACCTAAATTTTGGACAAACCCAGCAGGGAATCATTGATCTGGTCCCAGCTGCTAGCCTTGGAGCATCTGGTCTCTTTTCTCACTGGCAACCACAGATGCTCAGTAGTGTTTCACGCTGGTGGTCATCAGTGTTCTCACACAGGTGAGGTGACTGCTTGTTTTGAAGTGCAACCTTGGGCTCACCCGAGTCCAGGCATCACTGCCTGATGCCATGACCCACTGTCAGTGAGTTGCCATGTTCCTCTCCTCTCTTGGAGCATCCAGGATGTCTCCCCTTGAAATGCCCTGGAATTGATTCGGGTGGTCCTGGTGCTTGCGCGTGACACCCTTGAACGCCTGGCTGGGAAGATCCTTGCATGTAGTATAAAACACAGTTCTGAAAGCAGACACTCATTGTATTTTGTTTTCCCTTACAAGGAATAAAGGACAAGCCCTCAAGCAGTATTGACACCAAACGGTGGGTTAGCTGGAGCCCATAAAGATGCATAGGACAGCAGATGGCTGGTGTATACTTTCCAGAGACTTTTATATAATCAGTGTCAAAGCCAGTAATGACATGTCTTTGTTTTTAGACTACATGACCTTTCAGCTACTGCTCTCCTGGGATCCCTTCAAGTTGTCCTGTCCCACAATCACAAAATCACAGAATGGTTAGAGTTGGAAGCGACCTCAAAGAGATTATGGAGTTCCAACCCTTCTGTCATGGGCAGGGACACCTCCCACTAGAGTAAGTTGCTCAAAGCCCCATCCAGCCTGGCCTTGAACACTTCCAGGGATGGAGCAGCCACAGCTTCTCTGGACAACCAAAGTCTCACCACCCTCACAGGAAAGAATTTCTCTCTAAAATCTAATCTAAATCTCCCCTCTTCCAATTTAAAACCATTTCTCCTTGTCCTGTCACTAGACTTCCTGACAAAGAGTCCCTCTCTAGCTCTCCTGTAGCTTCCTTCACATACTGGAAGGCTGCTCTAAGGGTCTCCCCGGAGCCTTCTCTTCTCCAGGCTGAACAGCCGCAGCTCCCACAGCCTGTCTTCACGGGAGAGGTGCTCCAGACCTCTGATCATCTTTGTGGCTGTCTGCCTCATTTCCATTTGGCTTGTCATTGGCACGGCCATGTTGAGATTTTTCATAAAATTAGTTCAAGAGTGAAGCTTCCACAAGGAACAACTTCTCTGGCAAGACATTGCCTTTGATGGGGCTTGTTTAAACACCCAGCTGATGCGTCCTTTCAAGAACAGTTTATTCACTTTCAGTTAAAGCCAGCCCTGAGCAGGGACCACCAGAAATCACGGATTAACTAAAAGGGGTTTGGAATAAATGTGTCAAGAAGACAGAGGGAAACGGGGAATTATATTTATAAACCCAAGAGCTATTCAAGGCTGAAGGGGCATGGGGACAGTTATTAAAAAGACTCATAAAACTAGGGAGTAAGGTAAGTAAATTTTTAAGATCCTAAGAAACATCTTCCACCGGGTGTCAGTGGTGGTGGTGGGGACAACTTGTTCTTTGCCAGTGCTCTTACTCCCAGACAATTTCAAACACAAACAAACCCACCATCAAGCCTTGATTAATCCTCCCTTCTGATTTTTCGTGAGGGTCATTTAGCACGACTTAATACTGAGCTTAGGGGAAAACCTCCTAAGCCAGCCGCTAATCTTTGAACTTCGCCCGTAATTCTCTGTTTGCTGTTTCTTGACGTGTTCTTTCTTGCCCTTCCACCCCGACAGGGCTAACCCCCGGAGTGCTGGCAGAGGTAATTACAGGGGCAGCAGCAAGCTGGTGGTGGCAGCGAGCCTCTGCTCATGCCGGCTCACAGGACATGGTGCCCGTGGCCAAATGGCTGCAGTTTCTAAATGAGCCGTTGCAGGAGATATTTTGGGACCTGAAAATGAGCCTCTCGGAAAAGGTAACCTGTGGTGAGTGACTATTATCAAGCCACTGTGGGATCTTTGGAAAATAAGACAAGAAAATTCAATGCATATATATTTATTTTAAGCAACAGCACTGACATGCACGGAGCATGCAGCTAAAGCGTATATTAGAAGTGGTTGAAAGCTTTTCAGTATTTTTGTTCCTTTCCAAGGTAGAAAAGCCCCCTGCCAACCCCCACTCCCCACCCCGGAGGAGGACATGACGTTAATCAGGAGAAGGACACCTTCAGGGCTGGGCTTTGGGGGCATCAACAGCAGTGGAACCCTAAACTCTGGATTGGGAAAGAAAACCAGATCACTCCTTCAGCTTATGCCAGGCTTGGTGGGAGCAGTGCTTTATATTTGTATGATGTTGCACTTTTAGCAAAGCATCACCCAGGCTTTTAGCGGGCCCTCAGGGAGTATCCTTAGCCCCGTTTCTCAGTGTGGAGGAAGCAGCTCTGCTGAAGCTGGGGACTGGGGGGCCAAAGCAGCTTTTGGACATGGTCCTCTGCCTTTCTGCTCACCCTCTTCAGAGGTGAGCATTAACCTGGCTGTTTTTCTTCTTCTCCAGATAGAATAGGACAAAAAAAGCAACCCCAAATCCTGGTTTGAGGTGCAGAATCCTCCCATAGCTGGGTGCGTGTCTCACACAAACTCACTCACAGCCCTGGGCAAGGATTTCCACCAAGTATTTTTGTCCCAGCTAGCTGGGTTTTATTTGTGCCCCTTTTAGTATGTTCCTTCCTCAAGATTAACAAACAACAACAACAAAAGTAAAAATAAAGTACAAATGTCCCAAGAGACCTCAACCTTTCCTCTCCTGCAGAAATAGAAAATTCCTGCAGAATTTCCCTTGGGAATGGCAAAGACTGTACAAGGCATGTTATCAGAGGTGAAGACCCTTGTGGTCCACCTGCAGCCGGCGACTTTAGTCCCCCTTCACCTCCCACCAGCATGAGGAGGACACCAAAGGGGACAACACCCTCCAACCCAGTTCAGTGCACACCCTCACACCAACCCAAGTTCTGGCAGCAATAAAACCCTGTGATAGACAGGGCTGCCTCCTGGTCTACAGCCCTTCAGCTCCTTATTTCAGGTGCTGGGCTTTGTTCTCCAAGCTTTGGCCATTTTGGGCTGTGGGACCCCTTGTGCCCCACACCCTGAGGTGCTGGTGGTGGTAGAACGGGGCTTTGCTGACCCAGAAAGGCTCAGAGGTCTTGGGGAGGCAGCAGGAATAGTTGCAGGACTGAAGCAAGGGTCCACCTGAAGGATCCTCAATAAGAAAAGAGGGTAAAAGAGGTAGAGAGAAATTTCCTTGTGGGGCAAAAGTGGGGTGAGAAAGCCAGGACCAGAGTGGCGCTGCCCTGGCAGGTGGCGTTCCCGCGTTCTCATGGAAACGGGAGCAAACACTCTCCAGCTTGGCTCTTTTCTCAGCTTATTTTTAAAAGACAGCTCCTGTTTCTGCTGGCGAGCGTTTCAGCAGCTCCCCCCCCCCGGCTTTTCCCAAGGGGACGTCCCCCCAGCAGAACCCTGGGGTGGCCTTCGAGGAGCAAGGCAGGGCCAAGAGGCCCAGTAGGGATGGCTGCCCGGTGCTGGGTGAGCTCTATCTAATCAGGGTGAGGGCTGGAGCCCCATAAATGGCAGCGCTGGTGAGCCCCGGCCTCATGTGCCGAGGAGGCTCTGACAAGCCAGCGGTACAACTCCTGCATCTGCTGTGGGTCAAAGTCACGTTCGGTGGAGGCCAGGAAGTCTTTCAAGTTCCCCTCTACCCTAAGCAGGGGAGGAATCTTCTAAGTGAAGGAAAAAAAAANACAGCCGCCTTTCGAGTAGTTGGGTCGAACGAGAGACTTCCAAATCAGGGCATCCCCGTCCCCCCGCGGCCCTCGGGCTCTGAATGGGGAATGCTCTTTTCTCCCCGCGCTAGAAACGTCATTCCTATTAAAGGATATTGTTTAATCCCTGGATGGGCTGATGTTTGGGCAGGCTGGAAGCAGCAGCCCAGCAGAAATCCTTGGCAGCGTCGCGTTAGGACCTCGGAGCCGTTTGGGGATGCTCCTATTTTTGTGAAGGCTGCGGCTCCAGAGCACAGCAGGGTGTTGCTGTCACAGCAGAGCTGATGGGTGTCTGGAACTAAGCCCCCAGTCCCACCATTAGGGTGGCATTTGCTCCCCCACCAGTAGGGAGTTGCAAGACCTGCAGGGCTGAGTGATGGTTTCTGAGCCTGGACATCACCCCACAGGTGACAAGAAGGCAGCCCAGGGGAGGGGGACATGGGTCTGCCCCCATGAGGTCTCACAGGACAACCAGGGGGTGGACAGGTCAAGTCAGCACCCACCAGACACGAGGAGCTGGAAGCAGTGAGTGGGGTCCCAGCACATGAGTGCACCCACCATGGAGAACCCAGGCACCCAGCTGGATTTGGGCCTGGCTCAGGAAGACTCAGCTTAGCAGGTGGTGAAGGCTGCCACCATCACCAGCCATGACCAAATGGTGCCAGCAGGTAGGGCATAGCCCTTCACAGTCCAGGATTTGGTTATTCCAACTGCCTCACTCTCCAGACCCAGCTGATCCCACAGCAGCAGGCTGAGGACCGGTGCCCACTCATCTTTGGCGCTATATTGTGCAGGCCACAAACCCAGGACCACCATGGGTTGCTGCCGTTTGGGGCTGACCTGTTTTTAACCAGAGATGGTTCTTCCTGTCACCTCAGAGGCCATCAAGCTGAATAGAGACAACCCTGACATGATGTTTCCTGCAAAGTATTAGGGTATCTGCTGACGAGTTCGCTCCACAGAGGCTCAGCTTGACCCAGAGGTTCATAAAAGCTGTAGCTGCCACTGCCCCAGAAGAGGGAGAAGAGCTCCCTTGATTTTTCCTATGTACACAAGGCATTGAGCCTTGCCTTCAGCCCAGGCACAGCCAGGCCTGACCATCAGCATCCTGATCCACCTCCATCCCTCCTGTCTTCTCTTCCTCCCAGCTCCCCAGAGACAAGGAGTGGTGCAGACTCATCACAGCAACAGATGACTTTTTCCACAGAAACAGATGCCTGCTTTGGCCAACGCGTTGTCTTTTTGTTGAGCTTGATCCCACCTATTCTGATTGTCCCTGTTGTTATTATTTCCATAGCTATTTTTCCTCCAGACTTCCGGCACATTCCTGCTCCAGGAACACATTACTTCAGCCCTGCCCCCTCCCAGGGCACAGAGACTTCAAAAAGCATCTGAGAGACCTGTCCTTCCTGGTAACAAGTTCTCCTTCCTTAGATCTTCTGTGGACACTCTTTGTAGTGTGTCACTTGTGGGGAGGAGCTACCTAAGAGAGCAGAGCCATGGCCATGGCCAGGGCATCCCACCAGCAGCCAGCCTGGGAACTGAAAGTGCTGGGGCAGAAGGAGAAGCAGTGATGCTCTTGGCTAGCACCAAACCAGAGGGTGGCTTCACTCTTTGTCTGCCAAGGGAGAAAATGTTCCTTGAAATCAAGTGTATGACAGTCTAAGCAAGAGCCAACACTCGAGGTTTTTCTGGACTGCTGCTGGCTGAGGGGTTCACAAACCAGCTTGCTGCTTCCTTCAGCAGTGGTGGTGAGATGGTCATAGTTACCCACCCAGGGAGACTTCAGCATCCATTTCTCACCTCCCTCCCCAAGACATTGACATGGCATCTCCGGTCCAGCTGACACAGGAAGCCATGCTTCAGCCACAGCAGAGCTGTCAGAGATGAACAGCCCTTTTCAGCGCCACTTCAGAGAGCAGCTCCTTACAGCGGGGATCTCACAGACTTCCTGGCTCCCCAGAGACACGACTGGCCAACTGCTTGCCTGAACTGACCACAATATTTATCATCTCCACAAAAGACGGCAGCAGCTTGTCCACAGGAGAAATAACCATGGGGTTCATGAACCGTACCTCCTCCTAGTTCTTTTATGAGCTGCAGGATTGTAATCACAGAATTGTCTAGGTTGGAAGGGACCTTTAAGATCATCTAGTTTGATACAAAAAACAATCAGTAAACCATGTCACAAAGCTCTATGTCAACCCGTCTTTTGAATACCTCCAGGGATGGTGCCTCAACCACTTCCCTGGGCAGCCCATTCCAATGCTTAATAAACCTTTCCACGTGAAAAATATTCCTATTTTCCAATCTGAACCTCCCCTGGTGCAACTTGAGGCCGTTTCCTCTTGCCCTGTCACCTGTGACTTGGGAGAAGAGACCGACCCCCACCTCTCTACAACCTCCTTTCAGGGAGTTGTAGCAAGCAATAAGGTCTCCCCTCAGCCTCCTCTTCTCCAGGCCGAGCAACCCCAGCTCCCTCAGCTGCTCCTCATAAGACTTAATCTCAAGAGCCCTCAATGCAAGCTTGAAGGCCCTCCCGACAGCGTCCCTGGATGCTGTGAAACCCTTTTCCCTTCTCTTCTCCAGCAGAGAAAATTTCAGCAAAGTTCCCATAACACTGTGAAAAATTATCACTTCACTTTGCTGGGAAGAAAATTTGGGACCTTCTCAAACTATTCTGCTTACATCTACCAACAGAGAGCTTTTGTTGTCCTACACGTCAGCCTACCCACACTCATCACGGCGGCCAGAAAGAGATCTAACTTGAGACTTGGGAAAGTCTGACTCCTACTCTTCCTGTCTTGTGACAGACACTTGCACAAGCTGCACCACTCCCCGTGTGTGGGGCCAGGACCTTACCTTCCTCTTTCACACAGAGGTTAGCCTGGTCCATGCAGAAGGTCCTTCTGAGGAGCAGCCAGCAGAAGAGCATCCAGCCAGCCAAAGGAGAAGTTGGTCTAGCAACTAGATGAGAAACCAAGGCTAGGAAGAACTGTCCTGGCCCCAACCCAGCCTGGATTCAGGCCAGAAACCAGAAATGAAACCAGCCAAGATAGGAAGAGGCTTTTTACTACGATTAGGCAGCTATTTGTCCTTCACCCTCCCGCTCACCTCCGTCCCAGGACGGCAGCCACCCCTGCCAGCCGTGGCTGCTGCCCTGTCAGGTAAGATAGCAGCGGAGCAGGGTGCTGTGCTGTGGAAAACCATAACGAGAGAAGGATGTGCCAGCAGGGAATCTTACTTCTTGTGGGTACCCCCCTCCACGCGTCAGGCTGGACCCTTGCTGTGGGGGGACAGCAGTGGTGACCATGCCTTGGTCAGCATTAGAGGACCCCTCAACAATTGACTGAAAACTGACCCTCCAACCGTGCCCAGGAGGAAGGTGCCAAGGGAGGAAACTCCTGCTGCTCCATTTCTGAATCCATTGATTCATGTTCTACCTGGGTGGAAAGGAGAAGAAGGGGTGGGATTACTCCAACCTTTTCTTCTTCTGAACTCAGCTCTACTTCTGCTCAGACTCCCGCCTCAGGAGATGGCCTAGTTAGAGACCCCATCACCCGCGAAGACAGATTTTAGTACCTTTTCCTGAATCTCAGCCCATTCCAGGATTTTCCACACAGCAGCTGGTGAGTAGGATTGCTGGCAGGCCTTCTCCTCTATGATGGTATCAAGGCTGAGCAGGGCCCTATTCTAGCTCCTACTGGGTTTAACACCTCATTTCCTTTGCTGTCTGCCCCAGAAACATGGGAAAAGGAGGCTATGGGCCCTTTAGGCTCAACAGCAAATTGTACAACCCCACGCAAGCGCAGACGGGTTGCTGTGCTACAAGCTGAAGAGCGGGTTTGGGACCTCAGGTCTGCTGGTGACCGCATCCTCTTTGCACATCTGTTGGTTTCTAAGTAGGTACAAGCTGTTCACCAGAGCCCCAGCGAGCTGGTAGAGGTCCTCCTAAGCTGCTGAAAGAGCATCTTTGCTGCAGAGGTCCTCTGCCCTCGCATCCAAAGCCAGGTTGGAGGGTGCTCTGCAGCCAGGGTGGGTGCCAGGCACCGCTTGGAGACGGGGCTAACAGGGGTGTCCAGAAAATCCTCCTCTAGCACAGAAGTCTGACATGGCCAGTATTGCACAAGAGGTCCTTGCCAGCATAACCCATGTTTGGAGATGTCTCCAGCCATGTACTTGTTCACATGGTAACTAAAGAAAGGGCACATTTCAGCAACAAGCATCAGTACAGCAGCCTTCCAGTATCTGAAGGGGGCTACATGTCCCCAGCCAGAAGACTCACACCCGCCCTTGGTACAGATACAAGGGCACGATACAGCAGCCAGTGTAACCAGCAGCATCACCATGAATTTCAATGCAATGCCACGCTGATCCACAGCTTTGCCTCCAGATTTTTGGCTTTGCAGCATGTCTATCTTTGGTTCAGACCAAATTTAGGACTTGTTTTCATCCCCTGCCTTCCCTGAACTCAGCTGCTGAATCAATGAAACCCAGCTTTGCAGGGAAGTGCTGAACACCACTGTTTCCCAGCCAGAAAACTGGGAAAAGGCATCATCTGAGTGACAAAACAAGGCAAGGATGAAACATTCTTTATTCTCACACATTGTCGCAGGACAGAAGGGGAGGGTAAGGTAGAGGTAACAGTAAGTTAATGAGAGATTCTGGATGCCGGTTAAATAAACAGCATGGCTCCCCATAAACCTTGGCTCCCAGCCCTCTGCTTTATTTTTATCCTTGACGAGTGCTTTTGTCACCGCCTTTACTTCTACTGCTTTGCAAAGGTGGTTCCACATTTCCCTGCTGCTTCAGCAGAGTAAGTCAGATGTAAAATAGTCAGGGAAAGAAAAATTACAATCTGTCTTACATCACGCGGCACTCACCCCCAGCAGAACAAGCCAGTAAGGTCAGCAGCAGAAAGAAAATCGGAGAAGTCTTTATATAAGCAGGGAGACCTTCTAGAAGCTTTCCAGTATCTAAAGGGAGCTCCAGGAGAGGTGGAGAGGGACTCTTTGTCAGGAAGCGGAGTGACAGGACAACGGGTAACGGCTTCAAATTGAAAGAGAAGAGATTTAGATTCAATACCAGAAAGAAACTCTTTCCAGTGAGGGTGGTGAGGCACTGGAACAGGTTGCCCAGAGAAGCTGTGGATGCCCCATCCCTGAAAGTGTTCAAGGCCAGGCTGGATGGGGCTTGGAACAACCTAGTCTGGTGGGAGGTGTCCCTGCCCATGGCAGGGGAGTTGGAACTCGATGATCTTTAAGATCCTTCCAACTCTAACCATTCTATGATTCTCTAAGTTACAAGTCATTAGGAGCACAGATTGGAGCTCGGTTCCCTTTGGTGCACAGCAGAATCCATCTCTGTTCCATCAGGATTCACCCTGAGCACAGCTCTGACCTGAAAAGCGACCTTGTAAGGAGAGCTGCCTCTTAATCAGCAGATCTGGTCCCTGGTGTGAACTGCCACCAATTTTAGGCTGGTTTCCCAGAGAAAAAAGCCTTATGTAGCCATGTGCTGTGCTTGAGGCTTGTGGTCTGTCCCCCCTGTAGCTGCTGAACCCGCAAGCTGGCTCCAACCAAGGCTGGTGGATGGACTGGAGATAAACATCCCTGCATGTCCCCTGAAAACAGAGCTCAGAGGAGGAGCCTCCACGCAGCCCCTCTGAGCTGCAAGTTTACCCCAAGAGTTGTTTGCACCAACTCGTACGGTGTGAGACGAAGGGAGGAAAACAGTACAGCTGCACCCTGGACACAAATCCATCCAAACAAGGGGCCACTGGAGGTGGTGCTTGCCAACTTCTCTCCTGCCACCAGTAAGCTCCCACCACCCCCGCCTTTCCACCTTCCAATACTACTTTTCATGTCCTTCCTCAGCAGAACCAAAGGGCCACAGGGGAGACACATGGACATGGTTTCCTCCAGCAACACGTTCAGAACAAGCTTTCCCTCCTGCTTATGGAGACCCACAGTGAGAGGACAGTCAGTCCCGCTCATTTCATTTGTAGCCAGAGCCCACACAGCTCCTTGCTGGGGCATTTTGTTGTCGCACACGTTGCCCACCTCTGTGCAGGCCCTACGTGCATTACAGAACGTGTCTAATTAAGCATGCGTTCTGGTGAGGTGTTTGAGGCTGTAATGAGAAGTCTGGAAAGCACCCAGGAACTGAGGTCATCCAGAAGAAGTGACTTGCCTTCCTCCTCATCCTAGAGACCTCTCCGAATTCAATCACTCACTGCAGCACTGCATGTGCCTGAGCTAGGCTGTCCTTTGGGTCTGAAGAACCACTTCAGCAACTGAGCACTGAGGAGATCCCTCTGCATTTGACATACCCTGTACCAAGGACCCACACTGAGATGCTTTGGGGGGCCCCTGGATAAACCCTTTTCTCCAGCTGGAAGGGCACCTATGGATCTGTTCTGAGGAGATTCACGGAGTTCTGACACCACAGGAGACCTCAAAAAGGGATTGTCTCTTGATTCAAGACTTTAGCTTGAAGTCTTCAGCCTGAAGAGTTCAGCCAAGGCTCATCTCTGGAGATAAGGAGAAAGTAACAAGCTTTAAAATGCCCGGGATAAAGAGGGTCACAAAGCGGTCAGTTAGATAAACCCATTAAATTACATATATTTGACCCAATAAGTTTGCTCTGGTGGCTGCTCCCAGATTGGAGACGAGGAACAGAACTTCTAAACGGCAAAATTCTGCTTTTACTGCTCCCACGGCACGGCCACGCAGGAAGCCACAAGCCCTGTGTGTACCACGAGACTCCCTCCACGAGCATCACCTCGGGAGGCGCAGAAAAGGGCTCGGCAGCAGCCGATGGGATCCGGGACTGCAGGAAGGAGAGGACAGAGAAAACACAGAGGAGCCTGAGATGGCCCGAAATAAACAGCTTCTCCATTTCCACTCGCTGAATCCAAACATCCTGAGTGATAAATATTAGTACCAGTCACTTATTAATCCTCCAACGGCAAAACTTTGATTATAATAGATGCGAACGCTGCAGCAAAATATGTGATTTGGAAAAAAAAAAAATCCTGAGCAAATAAGGAAGTCCACATCTTGCCTACTTGAAGCACAAGCAGCAAGATTTGGCTGAAGATTAAAACAGACTGCAGGCATGGAAAATGCCAGGCATAAAGCTTTAGAGTTACTTAATAGAGTGAAATATAAATGGCAAGTGATCCCAGATTATTTTAGAAAAGACTGGCTGAAATTTACGGCCTTGATTAGACTGATTACTAAAGGATGAAGAGCAAAAGGGTTTCACTAATTAAATTTCCGAACAGGAAAACAAAGATTCTTGCCCTTAAAAAAGCTGGAAATGAATTTAAATATTCAATATTCCTTTTACTCTTCTCGGCAGAAGAGCCTGCTGCCTGACATGCTCATTTTCTAGGAAAGGAGATGGAACAAGGTTTGACAAAGCAGAATAGAGTTTTGCAGCCCTAAGCGTTTTCCACGGCAAAGCTAAAGATCATTTAACTGCACCTCAGCTCCGAAAGCAATAAAACATAACGGGAGGGTAGTGAGACACTGGAACAGGTTGCCCAGAGAAGCTGTGGATGCCCCATCCCTGGAAGTGTTGAAGGTCAGGCTGGATGGGGCTTGGAGCAACCTGGGCCGGTGGGAGGTGTCCCTGCCCATGGCAGGGGGTTGGAACTCGATGATCTTGAAGGTCCCTTCCAACTCTAACCATTCTATGAAATTAAATGTAGCATTAGGGTGCTTTTCAACCTGAAAAATACAGAACTTCTGTCAATACCTAAATGTACATTTTGCTTCCTAATGCTTTTAACTATAAGTCAAAGTTTGCCGAGCGGATGATAGCACTGATAACCGCTGTGAAATCGCCGCTCTGCATGGAGCAAATGATCCTTGGTGCTCTCTTCTAAAAATACTCCAAATGAACACCCGAGCAGAGCAGTGTTTCTGCATTTGAGAGACATCCTGTGGCCGCTGCAGACACTGCAGCAGCTCTCTGCAGCCTGCCTTTCATCCCAGCAGGGACCATCCACCCATCTGTCCCCCAGCCCCGCTGGGGAAGGCTCTGGCTTTTCATGCCTTCAGCCCCTCCGCTCACTGCAGACACAGGACAGCTGAAACACGCCTTCAAGCATCTCCAAGCTCCTACCAGACCGGTGTTTTTCCCATCTACGTGGAAACATGTGTGAAAGTGCTTTATTTCGTGCCTTTTGGCTGAGTAAGCTGGGAGGGAAATTAATTTTATGCTTAGAGAGACTTTGTTGTAGCCGGTGACAGCACTCACACTGAGGTACTGGTGACAGACACCTCCAAGCAAACGGAATTTTACTTCAAAGACAGAAAAACGACGGAAAACCATGGGATTGTGGCACCGGTAGCACTTTTAATTCCCAATTCTTCATTCCCATATATTTTTAACAGAATTCTTCTTGTGGTGAGATACCTCATTATCTGATTTTATTCCCCTAAAAGCTTTCAGTGTGACCAGCAACTACGAGGAAACATGAACCGTGCGAATCTTTTGGTTTTATGCTCTGAATTCCATCAGGATGCTATTAAACAGTAACATAAGGGTATTAAATGGGATGAGAACTGCATTTCTATGCCTTGAAATTCAACGCCCTGCTGGTTCCCACAGCAACCATAACCGTGGCCACCCTGCACCATTCCTACACCCGTCTCAGAGCACACAGCTCCAACTGCTCAACGCACACAAGCAAAAAAAGCCAAGTAAAAGCTCTTTTATCTTTCCCTGCGATAAATAACCTCACCTGCTAAGTCACAACCATCACAAGGTGTTGAGGGCACACGTAGGTGAAGATGAACACCCAATAACTGGTAATTAACACTCTGAACGTGCAGAGATACAGGATTCATGGTGTTGGTTGTGAAACAGCTTCTCTTTTAAAAAAATTATTGCTGGAACAAGAGCCCACTGGTTAAAATGCTCTCAAAAAGCTAAAAAAGACCAGTTAAGGGTCTTTCAAACTTTTTTGTTTCAAATACCAAATTGTTTCAACTTCAGAGCCATCAGGCAAGGAGACCGCTTCTCCTGGTTTTGCTCATGTTACCTAGCCCCTTTTTCCTGAGGGCAGTACCTGGATGTACACTGAGAGGAGACCAGCAGAAATAGGAACATGAAAACCACCAAATTATCCCCAGTAAGTTTAAACGCTACCTTTTTTCCTGCTCTTAATTTCATCAGAAGGAGCACACGTGCGGAGAACAATGACTTTGTCTTGTGTTCTTGGATTTCTCCATGAGCAGGACACTGATGGGCCCTCAGAATGAAATATAAGTTAGAAAACTCTTCTGTATTGCACAAGATTGAGAGCTTTTATCCACTGCTTACACTCCTTCCTGTTGGATAACAGCAGTAGAGCAACGGTCAGTGGTGAAATCAATGAAACAACTCGCTGCTACTGGAGGAAAGAATTCCAAAGGTGGAATTTTCACAACCAGACTCCATCAGAATGTCAGATCTGGGGTTAACTGGCAGCACCAGTGATTTGTAATAACAGGAGCCTACCTTTACAGCAAAGCTCCAGGGCTCTATGAAAACTTACAGAAATGAGACTGTATCGACTGTTGGAAATACAGGAAATCTCAAACCTATGTGTTTAAAATTAAATGTTAATCTACAGTGGGATCAACTTCCCAAAAATGTATTTACTATTTGCTAAACATCTGCAATGAGAATTAGAAAACAAAAATTTTACACTAATATCACCGCCACCCTCCAATGGCAGAAATAATACTGAGATTCTCTAAATATTAAAATATTTAAGTTTTTAAGAACATACATGGTCTCAGACAGCTGATCACAGACTGTGCAGTAAGGAACACCCAACCACCCTCCCCGTGAACTACAGAGAGGGACCCTCATTCAGCGGTGGCCTCTGCCCCTTCCCAGGGAGGTTCCTGAGCCCTTCGGGAACCGAAATCAGTGGGGTTTAACTCAAAGCGGCCGCATACATCCTGCTGCTCCAGACCAGAGCTTAAGAGAGAAAAACGGTTCTCTGGGTTGGTTGCAGTCCTAATTAAATTGCAATCCACAACAGTGTATGACGCAGCAGCTGTGGGAAAGACTGATTAGAAGTCTCAACATATTGTCCCAATGGGCCCATGCATATCCGAGCTTTTCACTGAACGGGAGAAAGCCCTATACAAATTCCAGATCTGCCACCATCTTTCCATACGTTTAGAAAGACTCCTGAACCTCTCTGACTTCACTTTAACATAAACACATGGATATTCATTTCAGATTCACTGTTTTCCACAGAATTTCACAGAATTTTCATGGTTGGAAGGGACCTCTGAGATAGAGTCCAACCATATGCACACCACACACACACACACACACAAAGAGAAATAAACCCAACCCCACAAATCACCCAACCCAACAATTCTCGGCCACTAGAGCATGCCCTGAAGTGCCACGTCTACACGTTTCTTAAATACCTCCAGGGTTGGTGGCTCCACCACCTCCCTGGGCAGGCTGTTCCAGTGCCTGACCACCCTCTCAGTGAAGTAATTCTTCCTAATATCTAATATAAACCTCCCCTGATGCAATTTCAGACCATTTCATCTGGTCCTGTCACTATTCACTTGGGAGAAGAGGCCAACACCCACCTCTCCACAGCCTCCTTTCAGGTAGCTGTAGAGGGCAATGAGGTCTCCCCTCAGCCTCCTCAAACTAAACATGCCCAGTCCCCTTGGCCTCTCCTCATATGTTCTTGTCTTAAATAACCTAATTTATACTGAAAAATCTGGGATACAGTATTTCACCATATTTGCTTCTCAAATTTCACTGTAACACAAGAGAAAAAAGGTGAACCTTGCCCAAATCTGTAGTAAGAAATAATAATCTTTGAACCCACAAATACTGGGCCATATGCTATAACTTGAATAAGAGCAGCAGGCAAAACAGAGCAGTGGGACGAGCTGGTCCTCTAACCTGCCCTCCTCTACTTCTTCTCAACACAGTCAAGGACCTTAGACCTTGTAAAAGGGTCAAAGAGACGGAGATGTTTTAGAAAGCCTGAGCACAGGGAAGCTTCACCTGAGAGAAAAAGTTTATCTGAACTTGTTTGTTCCTGCTCAGTGGCCAGATTTTTAAAAAAATGTAGATATCTTTGAACATCTATTTAAAACAGTCAACTCCCCGCAACTCTAACTCATGAAGACATTTTTCTCTGCCAGATCCAGCAACCAAAATACTGGATGACATGGATTATAGCAATGCAAACCTTTAGTCATGAGCCCATTGCCAACATCCCACTCGGACCACACATTCCAGGACATCAGTCATGCCATTAGCTAAAACCACTGCTTGGATGCCAGAGATGCATCTCCAACATCTCCAAACACTCACTCCTGCTGCTCCATCCTCCCAGTGACCTCCCAGTATTTTTTAAAAACTTGTCTCTTAAGGAGAGTAAAACCAGCTGCAGTTCTGCACAGACTTGTCCCCAGCAGAGCTGATGACGCTACACAGATCCCGAAGGAATACAAACAAGTAAAAGGCCTGTGTTGGGGAAGAAGTTCCTCTTTGGTTTGGAGATCTGAAGGAAGTCATCTTCCCTTCCAGGCAGCTCCTAGAGGTCTGAAAGGTAAGCATGTGGAATGCTAAAGAAATAAAGGTATATTCTTGAAATATGGTCATTTTCTAAGGTATTTGGGAAGGAAGCTGTTAAAAACCTGTTTCTGATTATAATAATTCATTATTATTATTTTTTTAATACTACAAATACAGATTTACTCTGAAAGAAACTTTTGAGAACACTTTTAAGAAAAATACTTAAATACAAACTTTAAATATCCAAAGTATGGTACTGGTGCACTTGCTAGAAACAATTACATACTTAACAGGTGAAGTAGGAAGAGAGTATTTCAGAAAACATTTAATATGAAACCTTTTGGAACTTCCATCGAATACAGATTTACATCATTTCTCAGAACACTTTTTCAGTTCAGACAACAAAATGTGCTGCCGGGTGAAAAAGAAAAAAATAAAAATACATTTGGAGGAGTGCTTGAAACCTAGGAAGTGAGAGGATAGGTGACCATTCACCTGAGAAAGTACAACGACTGCCCTGAAACGTCTTATTGCTATTACAAAATGGAGTTTTGATGGAAAAAAACCCCCAAACCATACTGAGCAGCACAGGCACGGGCAGAGCACTGAAAGCCAAGTGAACCCCGGGAGCACCTGGAGTTCTCAAGCCATGGCATGATACAGAATATACAGAGAATAAAATGCAAATTCAGGAATATTTACTACATTTAACAACTACGGCTACCCTTTAAACTAGCATAATCAATATCAATGCTGAGGGGAAGTCTGCTGCCTTCAGAGACTACAGATCACAAGAACTAACTTGCAAAATATGAAGGATTTTGCATTTTGCACTTTGGGTCAAATCTGAACTGTGTACTATGACTATTAGCTCACCGCAAATTTCAAATGCAAATTTAGGCTCCAGTTTAAGCATGTATTTAGCATGTGCTTGAAGTGCTTCACTGAAATATAACCATAAAACATTAATACAAAAAGTCAAGTAGATAATGTGGGATTATCACCTACAGGAGTCCTCGATGAAATAAACTGAGTATCAGTAGGAAACAACGCAGGAAGAAATTTCTTCATTCTAGTTTGCAAAAAAATAAATCAAATCTGGCTCACCAGTGAGAGTTATAAAGCAGGGACCATCCCAGAGCAGCTTGGCATCCTACAGAAAGCTAGTTGGCCATCCCAGAGTCCATCAAGGGCATGAAGGTTTCCACCCTGCACGTTAAGAAAGCAGAGAGCGGCCTCCCTCTGCGGCAGAAGCTGGAGACACAACCAACACCAAGCCACCAAAAGCAACACAACCCGGGGCCAGGAGGAAGCAGGCTGGAAGAGAGCTGCAAGGAAGAAGTTTGACCTGCTACTGCCTATGGCTGCAGCTCAGCAAGTTGGAGGTTACAAGAGAGGAGATCAGTAGCCAATTTGATACTGTGCGTGCTCAGAAGGCAAAGGAGGGTGGTTGCCACACGTGCAGTGGCACCTTGCCTCAAAATACAGTTGAAATATCAAGTCCTTTTGTGCTTTGTATTGGTCTGACCTAGTCTAAACGTGGAGAACTTGGTCTGAAAGGAAAAAAAAGTCACTAGTCGGCGTTCCGCACATCCTTTCAGACCGCCTGGTTCTGCAGAGGAAGGGTGGGACAACGGAAAAGTGCTCTTAGCTGCAATCAATACTCATCAGCCAAAAGGACAAAGATACAGCTTTAGTAGTTCAGCAGAAGCAGAAGAATGGAAGCTTTGACCCAAATTTTAATGCACAAATCAGCTACATTTTCTTTTTTTTTTTTTAAATTTGATTCAGACTTAAATAATAAATAGGTGGGCAAAATATAATGCAAGACTTTTTCAGTAAAAGTGAATTTTTAATAATCTCATGAGATCTACTTAGAAAACAGGACTAATAATGTTCACAACCGTAAATCCAAACCCTTCACACACTTTTTTTTTTTTCTTTTTCTTTTTTTTTTTTTTTCTTAACACAGCAGTGAACTGTAAACCTGCATTTACTGGTTATCGCTTCGGTTATTTTAAATATTTAACTCAAGTGTTTCCTCCTTGGCCATTTCAATTTTTAGCACCAAAATTAGCCCAAAAAGAGGTACTGGTACAGCTTGATGTTGTAAATGAATTGTTTACATATAATACTTTATATATTATACACACATACTGTACATTCACACGTCCACACAAACAGGAGGCATATTTAAATGAATATATTCTGTGTTTCAATTTGTCGTCAAAGACTTAGGAGCAATGGAAATAAAGCAGAAGGGGTAATATTTTACATAGTAGGCAACTTTAATGCTGTAGTGCACTTATAAAAAAAGTCCAACTCTCCCTCCCAGCTCAGCAGCTTCTTTTTTTTTTTTTTAATATCACTATTCAGAAGGATGCAGAAGTTATTGCCTAAATGTTATTCTATACATTTCCATCAGAATTCTTCAAACGACTTGAAATTGCTCACTAATTTACAACTTAACTATTTTTCTCGTTACAGCTTTAACTCATTGGCAATTTTGGAAGCAATGTTTTTAAAAGCTATGGATGTTCCCAATATCCGCTTAAAGCGAACTCCGTTCAGTGACAGTCTTGGCAGTTTACACACCTCCATCTCCCACTGTACAAGGTTTTCCGCGTGCCCATCTCCATGGACACAGAAAAGCAAGAAACGCTCTCTTTGTTCATAGTCACAATTATTGGCATCCAAGACCTTTCGGATTTCCCTCATCATGTCGTTGGGATCCATGGAGCTGGTGGTTTTCATGTTCCAGGTAAAACGCAGCGACCGAGGCTTAGCTTCCTTGTTCTCATCCTTCTGATCCGCAGCGACGTTGCGGCTGAAAGACAGGAATTTGGGAGTCAGCAGGGCCGGCCACCTTCTCCAACGTCTCACGTTAGTGAAGCAAACGAACACTCAACGCACACTGCTGGGATTAGAGCAGCATTTAGAGGCTCTGGCTGCGAGCAATGCCCCGCTTTCCGAGCTGCTCCACAAACACACAGTTGAGGTAAAGCGTTAGCTGTTGGGGCTGAAACGAAGGTATGGTACGACGGGCGACACAACTGGAAGTCACTGGAGTCAAGAGCATGAGGGAAATGACCTCGAGAAGGTGGAAGGAACTACATGCATCACCCTATGACTAGATTTTAAGGCAGGTTCTGCTCAAACCCCTATTCTCGGGCCATGGGGACAGCTGGGACACCAGCTCTGTGCTAGAAGTTTCTGGAACACTCAAATAGCAGTAACCTGTGACAAAAGGGTGCTCAGCCCAGGTCATGGTGGGAGGTGCCTGCTCATATGCAATGGGGATGAGCCTGTGCAGAAAGATCCTGGGGGTTCCTCTGCAGCTCCTCCTGTGCAGCAGGTTGGGGACCAAGGAGTCATGGAGTCCCAAAGGAGTTAGCTGCAAGCAGGAGGAAGGACAGTAAGACTGGGGGACCTCGCCAGGTGGTCACCCACCTACTGCCCCAGTGCCAACACGTGCCACTCAGTTCTGGACTGGTTTGGTTTCACTCTGGCCTTCCTGCCCTGGTGTTGGAGACAATCACTGGAGACCCACCATGCTGTAGGCTACCAAGGTTACCTTCAACAGGGAGGAAGTACCTCATCTCTGAGCTGGTCAGTGATTTGTTTAACACAAACGACTGACAGGGGTAAAGTGATGAAATCTTTGCTGCTACAAGCTGTGCAGTTATGTGCCTTTGGGGCTGAATGCAGGGAGGAGAGCTGGAAGTCACTATCAGACACCTTCTCAACATTGTTAGTGAAGACAAAGCATAAGAAGGTTACTAGTACTGTCACACTTTTCAGAGATGAAGCACAAAATACTGAGGCTGAACTTCCCAAGTCTGCAATCTTCATTTTTTTCAAATAAAAAGTTGTTTCCTTTGGTAAGGATAAATGCAGTTGTAGAGGACAAAAGAAAAGAGAAGTTCCAGAAATTTCTAGTTTGCTACGATTCTTCTAACTGCAGTTAAAATCTGTGGTCACGTAGCTAACGAATGAGGAGATACATGTGGATCTCCAGGGAAAAAACAGGACAGATTTGCTTTATGAGTATTTACACGCTGTCAGTTGCCTCTTAACTTGTCCTCAGGATGAGAGAACTTAAATATACTATCAAGCTTAAATATATTCTGAAAATACTTAACCTAATTGACCACAAACCATGCAGTTTAGGTCTCATGTTGAACTTCAAAGTTTAATTAACAATATTAAGTCAAGCTGCTCTTTAAAATAGTTGGCAATGAATTTCTGGTTACAAAATGCTTTCCTTAATGGTGGTAGACCATTAAGGGGGTAATTATGAAAAAAGTTAAATAAAAAGTGACAGCATGGTTAAAACTAAATAAATCTCTCTCAAAGATAACTCATTTCGTAATTTTACATTCTATTAGAAAGAGTTCCAGTAACTGAGAGTCACAGGATTATGCTGTCAGACCCAGCTATGTGATCTGCCAGATGGTACAAAATTTAGCAAACAAATTAGGAGTGCTTTGTTTGAACTTTAAGGTTTTAATTTAGTAAGGCTGTAAGGGGGCAGGGGGAACACTGACTTCTATTTAGTGCTCATTTTATTTCAGAAAGTTTTTTCTACTTGAAAACAGTTGGCAGAACCAGCACAAGTTTGATCATTGATAGTATTTTTTGATATGCAGATTTTGCAAGAAGATTATAGCATGAAAAATATCATTTAACTGTCTGTGATTTTGGAGATGAGAAGTATCACCCTTTGGTGGTTATCACACACGTTTTCAGCCTCACTAGAGACCCCTTACCTACACATCTACAAGACAACAGCAAATTATAACGACTAAAATGCAAAAAACACACAAGGGAAAAGGCAACAGGAAAGATGAAAGTTCAGAACCAAGTCAGTCAGTGCTTTAATAGCTGTTTTGCAGACAGAAATGCTTGTTTAGTTTCAAAGCCTTACACAAAACAAAAGCTGCTGCCTGAAGCCACTGTGCCACATAATCAAGGGGAGAAAGGTTCAAACTCACCTACGTAACATTTTAAACAAAAATTTTACCCTCACCTTGAGCCCTCAAATCTCCCGTTCCTCTCATATTCAGTTGGGAGCCTCATTGAAAAGAATGCAGAAGCAAAAGGAAGTGGGAAAGAGAAGACAAATCTTACACTGCAATATACAATATCTGAGCAGCTGCTAAAAGATACTGCAATCATACCAAAGATGTGTTAAAATACAAAGCAACAAAGATGTAAAGAACTTCATTGGTTAGGCCCAATTCTGAAAACAGCAACTTGTCAAATCAAATGGAAGTCTAAAACCTACAGTTTTTAAAGAGTGTAACCGATTTTTACAATGGTTTATATGTATTAATCCTGTAGAACTCATTGACTAAAGTTCAACTTCTAAAAGCAGAAAGCGTTAAACTGAAGTTACAAACTGATTTGAAGTTATTTTATTATTTAGTAAGTACCTCTTCAAAGGGAAGTAACTCCGAATTATTTTCAGGCTAATTATATTTTATAGTTTTATCTGGTAATCCAATATATATTTGAAAAAAATACCCCATCTGGTCACCCTGTATGTTTGCCAAGCACATCAAATCTGAGGTCTTAGGTGTTTAAACAATACCAAATACCTTAGAGCTAAAGAACAAGATGCATATACGTTTTTAGAGAGATACAGAGGTAAATCCAAGATTTCTCAAAGCTGTGCTATGGCCATCCTGTTAATTTCTACACTGATGCACCTTCAGCATCTAAGTAAACTTAAGCTTGTGTCCAGCTCTGGAGTCCTCAACCAAGGAAGGACATGGACCTGTTGGAAAGGGTTCAGCAGAGGACCATGAAGATGATCAGAGAGCTGGAGCACCTCTCCTATGAGGACAGGCTGAGGGAGCTGGGGCTGTTCAGCCTGGAGAAGAGAAGGCTCCAGGGAGACCTTATTGCAGCCTTCCAGTATCTGAAGGGAGCTCCAGGAGAGCTGAAGAGGGACTCTTTACCAGGAGGTGGAGTGATAGGACAAGGGGTAACAGTTTTAAATTGAGAGAGGGGAGATTTAGACAGGGTATTAGGAAGAAATTCCTTTCTGTGAGCGTGGTGAGGCACTGGAACAGGTTGCCCAGAGAACTTGTGGATGCCCCATCCCTGGAAGTGTTGAAGGCCAGGCTGGATGGGGCTTGGAACAACCTAGTCTAGTGGGAGTGTCCCTGCCCATGGCAGGGAGGTTGGAACTCGATGATCTTTAAGTCCCTTCTAACTCTGACCATTCTATGATTCTATCCTTTACAACAGTTGTGCAGAACTGAGGTGTGGAGTAGGTGGGCGGGGGGGAACAATCCCATGTGCCATCTGGACCATTCCATACCTGTCAGATGACAGGGGAAAGGCTCATTTTACTGGGCAAAACAAGTCTGAAGACACTGCTCAACTGAAAAAGTGCTTTCCATGTTCCGATGAAGTGGAAGACTTGCCAGTAGTTGTAGAAAACAGGAGCATAACCAGTCTCCCCAACAATGAATACTGTTATTGGAATCTGTCCACAAAAGTCCAGGAGGAAAACTCCCTAATGATGTTCTCAGATCCTTTTAAGGTTGAAATTAAGCCAAAGTGTTCCGCTTCTAAAACCACTGACCTCTAACTCTAAGTAAGTTCATTATTTACAAAATACCTGCTGCTTTGAAACAACAAACATGCTTCCATGGAAGCCTCTCAGAAAATCCTTACTTTGTTTGTTTCTTCAGCGTGTCAGTGTTCTATTAATTTAGCACAAGGAACAGCATTTGGTGACATGCACCATCAAATATAGCCATCATTTCAGGCTTTGAAGAGCTGTGCCAGTCTCTCTAGATGCTTATTTCCTTCAATGCAGGACGTGGTTATGGTCCAGTTCCACAGCCCAGCACTGGTGCTTTGGGAACAGTCACTGCCTGTACTGCCAGTATTGTTTCGGTGGGTCTGCGAGTCAGATGCAGCCCCGAGGGCCCCCCACTCCTCATACGATCTGCACTTCTGTGGGAACTGCAAATTCCCAGTATATGTTCAAAATTTTCTGCTTTTGCTTGTGTTTTTACATAAATTAATTTTAAGAACTGAGATGCTCCTTGGTTTTGAGAATGGAACTAGTATATGTAAAAGTTATGTCCTCATTTGTCATGCAATGCCTACACGGTATCTCCTTTATGGTTTGTGGAAGGCTTTAAAAAAATACTTCCATACATCTGTCCTGAGTTATGCTGTGTTTTCTGTTCTTTACATCTTTGTACATACTGTTAAAAATCCAAATAAACACAAAGAAAACTGTCAAAAAAGATAAAGAAAACCAGCAAAAAGTGCAAGATGCTCAAATAAGATCAATTAATGGATTGGAGAAAAGAAGCTGCAATAAAATTCCGAACACTGAAAGTGATTTTTGCTGTCAGGAAAAAAGTTAGATTGGCAAGAACAGGGCCAGTGACATGGTATAAGATACATATATATTTTATACCTCTCTGTACCAAGTACAATATTAGAACTCAGCAGTTAAAAAAGGAGGAACTGATTATTGTTCAGTTGTCCAAAATGATGTTGCAGTACTATATATATTTATATACCTATCTATCTATCTATATGGGTGTGTGATACTGGGTTATAGTAGTTCTTTCAGTATCAAAGAAAATGAGTTTATTAGCTAAGATTCATACCATATAAAGGGATAAGAAACTGCCAAAACCCCCAACATTTAAATTTTACACTTTTGTATAAGATCAGGTATGGCTGCACACCACGCACACTTAAAATAGGATTTAAAAAGCACAGTCTGGTCCTGTGTAGGTGATGTAAAGACTCTGCAAACCTGCAGTGGCAGCTGCAGCAGCTATTTCTACAATAGCCTAAAATTCCTGGCCTGAAGTCAAAGGAAAATTATTAAAAAGTTATTAGAAAATTACTTCGAAGTCTCAAATTTGAACAGTAACCTTCTAGTTTAAAACTATTCTCGTATTAGAATTTTCCCGTCTGTCCTGAGGGCAGCAGAGGAACAAACTTATTCCAGCTGTGGAGATTGCACAGTCTCCATCCTTTGTTTTAAAAGCAACGTGACTCCAGAGAGACAAAGCAGTAGGCACCCTGCAGCTCAGGATGCTCCAGGGGTTGAAATGGCTGCTGCTGCTGCTGAGTTCCATCTGTATATACTGGCTTGCATGGTTTCCTTCCCTAACAAACAGTTTGTGCATGTTCCTTTTCTCAAGGCAGCTGTGACAACGCCAGCCAACCCAACCAACCCCAGTTCTAAACATAGTCATCTTTGGAAGAGCCCTGATCATTATTGCAGTGGCATGGAATTTACTCATCTGATGGAGGCAGGACCGTTAAGACTCAAACTCTACATAAGAAGCCCGAATTTAAGTAGTATTTACAAATCTCCAGCCTCCCTAATCTAAGAATTTCCTTGAAATGGCATGAAAACCTTCAAATTATCGTCAGGTGTACAGACTTGCATTTTGAAAGTTAAAACACATGTCTGGTTCTTGGCCCTGTCTACCTTTTCTTTGACAAGTACCTGGAAATTGAAAGAACTACCCTTTAAGAAGTCACCAAATATGATAAAACTTAATGGAATATTTCAAGATTCTACTGAAAAAGTTACCCGTGGGTCAAAACTGCATAACCAACTTTCATGAGTCATAGTGGATGAACAGGATACATGGCAGCTTAATTCCTTCCCAAACTGTAAAATAAATTCAATCCTTTGGGCTTGAAAGGTGAATCAGACTTTTGAGCTTTTCCCTTTAGTTAAGGAATTTGCAGAGATGTTATACTTTTTGTTTGTAACTTAAATGCTCTATTTGCACTTTGCCTGCAATTCACTTCAGCAAATGCATCTCATTTTCAAATAAATATGCAGCCATTGAATCTTCATCCAAATCTCTTAGCTTCAGAGCCGTGTTCAGTTTGCTTTGTTACTACATCAGCTGCAGACAACACTTCAAACTAATTTTTTGTATAAAATACCACGAAACAAAGCGTCAGAGAATATAAATTTAGCATCACTTACCTTTATTTGCTTGCAACCTTATGTTTTGTTTACACTTTCATCATTGTTATCAAGCACCTCATTCTTCAAACACAAGCATGCTCAGTGTATTAGTACAGAGAACAGAATTACTTTGGTACTACCAACTCTATCAAATACAGAAGAATTCACAAGGCATGCGTAGCATCTTGTTATACAGGTGCCACAGATTCTGAAGTATCATCGTGAGTTAATGGATTTATTCTATGCTTTCCTCTTAAGAAAAGGAAGTATTTAGTTCTCAGCAGAAAGTTTAGTTTTCAGAAAACCAAGGCTAGAAAGCCAAATCTGGTGTTAATTGCAGGAGCGACTTGTTTTTAAATATAAATAAATCCTACCTTTTGATAAACCTGAATGACATGTTTCTAAAAGAAATTAAGCCAAAATAATAATTAACAAAAAGTTTTGTACAAAATAAATTGAAAAAGCCATTTAGAGTGAAACATGCAAAAAGATCTCATTTAAAACGCACAATGAAATTACACTTCAATGCATTCTGAGATTAGGCAGATGATTTAGGGTCTGAAGAGTCAAACTCTCAGCACTGCTACTTCCAAACTTGATTTTTATGGGAAATAGGACACCAGGAGTTATTATGAATTAAAATTTGTCCTGGTAAAAGACTTTACAAGTCTTTTGTACAAAAGATCTGCGAGGTCACATAAAAAGATGCTTAGATTTTCTTCATGTATCTCAAACAGAAAGCAAAAATCTACTACAGTTAGATATTGAGTATCTTTAGAGTTAGGTTTCTTTTTCCTTCACAACATTAGGTCAGCCATGTTATGCTAAAACCTGCCTTAAATATTTGGTTAATTTAGTGGCAGAAGCTGTAATAATTGCCTACACCAGAGCATAATTAGTTCATAATCAAAAGAATTCTGATCCCCTTTAGAGAACGCTAGAATAAATTTTAAAAACCTTAAAACCTGTTTGATTTATTTAAAGAGAAGAAACAGAACCTTGTCCTTTGATGGGACTATCCACCTCCTTAGCAGTTTGTACAGCACCTGGTACAACAGAGCCCCAGCCATAAGAGCTCCTCCAAGTGCAAACTTAACCAACTGCAACAACCCTATTTTGTTACAACTGTACGTTATTTAATCAACTCCAGATGGACTTTAAACTATTGTCAAAAGTGGTGGGGGGGGGGAAAAAAAACCTCTTCAAGAAAACCACACCACACTGCAGAAGTTGAAACTTGGAGGTAATGACAGAAGCTTGAATGCTGCCTAAACAACCGAGTGACACACAACGATTAATAGTATGTTCCAGCAGCACAAGTGAAAAGCTTCCATGTTCACAGTTTGAGCGTCCACATTTGGAACGTGGGATGGAAAATGAAGCAAGGATATTACAAACAAAAGTACAGAAAGAAAGATGTGCCAAAAGGATGTGTTTGATTAAGACCTCACTTGACAAAAAGCAGATGACTTAATTCTTAAAAAAAAATAATAAAAGTTTAAAAATTCAAATTAATCTTTTATCTCTCTCTTTCAACAGAAAAAGAAGGGAAAAAAAAGTATTTCCCAGGGAAGCATTAGCTGGCAGAGAGCTGAGCAGGGTAAGACATTTCCCAAAATGCCTCTCACGTTTTTGTTTTACTCAAAAAACAACTTTTACATTTGTAAAGAAATTCCCTCTCTGCATTGAAATTGGCCAGCTGTGAAAAAGTGGAGTTTGGCTAAGCATCACTTTGTAGGAACAGGAGACTACGAAGAAGATGCTGAGAGGGAGGCACGTACAGTTACAAAACAGACAGGAAGGAAATGGTTTGGTGCTGATGTGATATAAGCCTAAAACAAAAGCAAAACCAGGCCAAGATCAGAACGATGTATTCCGCAAAAATTTGCAAAAAAAATGATTCTGAGGGTACTAAAGCGTGGAGATTATCTTAAGGTAAAGACAAGCCAACCCTCACTTCTGCAAACACAAGCTGTGGATATCAGAGTGGCCTGAAGTACGTGGTATGCGAGCCAACAGGTTTTAAATATATAAGGAAAATAAGTAGTTTTCAATTTTAGGGTTTGCAGGAAATAATTTAAATCGTTCATGGATTTGAAACCAGAAGTGCATTTGGAATAAAAAGTGTTAGTGCAGGAAGAACTCCTGCTTAAGCTAGGTATCGGCTAGACCAACACACCTTCACACCAGAACCAGAATCTGCACATGAACTAAAAGTCAAAATAGGAGTAAGTTTTTCAAGGTTGTCCATAGTACTGCTGTTATTTTAAGATGACCCATGCTAGCACCACGGCCAAAAGAAGCTTTTGTGTCCTGCCCCTGCCCTTTCACCTGTCATCTAATTTGTGTGTTGCCAGCAAGATTATTCTGGAAATATTAATAGCCTAAGTGACTGGGAAACATAAACTTCTAATGCTACATTAAATATCAAGACCGGGATTCTAGTTTATGCCATCAACTGATAGATCAAGCAGTCAGAGTGAGTAGCTTTTGAACTGAGCTGAAATGTTTCAGCTCTGCAGCATCTGTACCCCAGACATGAGGATGAAGAGCATGGAACAAACAACTCAGTCCAAGCTATCTCACTTCTTATCCCATTTGATTCAAGTGCTAAAAAACCAATGGTGTTTACAACCAAAAAAACCTATCGTAAGCCAGTTGCAGAAATTGTTAAGCCCTTAATCAGAGAACGTAGATGAAACAACCTAAGCACTGAACAAACTAGATATGTCTTAGTACCTGATAAAAAACAGGGAACATAGCATTACCATTTGAAGAGGCTTACCTTCTCGTTAGTTTTGAAGTTAGTTTACTAAACAGATTAGTGGAACCCCTGGTTCGAGTCTGTGAGAGGGGTGTTGCTTCGTGGGAGAGGCTGGGGGAGGCTGGTGGTCCGTTGTAGGTAGCAGTACGTCGCTCTCTGAGCTGGCCGTGGAAAGTGCTCCGACTAGCCGTTCCTCTGGGGAAATGAATACGATCAGGTGTGGTTGCACTGCTAATGCTGTGAGTTGAAGAAACAGGAGTTCTTTGATCGGGAATAGTGCTAGAGCGGGAAACAAAAAACAATGCTAGAGCTCGTTTACACAAGCACTACAGTTCTGCAGGAAACACAAAACACTACGTTCTACAATAAAGCATAAGCAGACACTTTTATATAAGCCAGGGTTGGATATATCAACATTATTACAGCACTGTATGGAATCAAAACTTGTAAGAAGTTAGGATTAAAAGGCTGCCGAAACAGAAACCCACATAGGCAGAAAAATACAACAGGAGTATCCTGGAAAAGACCAGATAAACTAGGCATACAACATTTCCCTGAGAAGCCTGATAAAAGAATAGATGAGTCAAGTTTCCTCCCAGGAAAGAGAAGCAATAGGTAACTTTAGTGACTCTCCCTCCACCTTCTATAATATACATCTTTGAAAATCTTACTAATTTGAAAGTATCCTACACAAAATTCTCTACAAGTGAACCGCTCCAAGCAGCAAAGTCCTTCAGGATACACAGTTAAAGTCTCCCACAAACTTTGACAATAGGGAATGTCCAATACTCCTAACACTTGGAAAAAAAATTAAGGTTCATTATTGCAGGATTATGTCACAGACAGCCTGACACACCACAAGACAAATGTAAACAAGACTAAAAAAAATATGGAGGAAACACACATCTTGTGGGCAATATATACTAGAACAATCTAGGACTAAAATTCCACAGCACAAAGTTAAGAAGCAGTGGGTATAAGTTAGTTTCACAACGATTTCAGGTTCTTACATAGGCCTGAAGTTATCTGCGCCATTGTCTATTGGAGGCAACATCATCTTCGTGTGCACAGAGGCTGACATGGACATCGACTTCTGATGTCGCAGCCGAACACTGGAGAAGGATGTAGTACAAACTGAAGCAGGGCTAGCTGCGTAAGCGAACATTTCTGTCAGGCTGTGAGGGGGTTTGGGTTCAGGCAGAGGCAGAAAGAAGAGCATGATGGACCAACAACAAACTACTGCATAGAAAAAAAAGCAAACTTTTCCTTCTATTAACCAATTTATCAAAGAATACGAACTCTAATGGCCCTCTTCCATGTAAACAGCAGTAACTACCCTACTCTCCCCTTAAAAAGCATCCTTACTGTAGCACTTGACATCTATGAAGCGATCATTCTCTTACCATTAGCATTAGTTTGTGGTGATACCCTCCTTGACAAACAGAACCTGAATAACTCAGTGTTCTGTGCCAAAGTACCACTATAAAGCACTGATGTAATTTGTATTGGTCTTACCATTAAAAAAAATGCATTAAAAAACCCCCATCAACTGCACTTTCCAAAAGACTGGTGATAGCTTCATTATTGCAGTGAAACACTTTGTTTTCAGAATGCATCCGTTGTTAAAAGAAATCAATGTAAGTTGGGCAAGCTGTCAAATCTTGACCTACATCTGATAATTAAGGGACTTCACAGGCACAATCGAAAACAACAATATAACGATTTTTAACAAGTCCAGAAAGGTCCGAACAAAAAGGCTACTATTAGTCAACCTGTACATGAATTATGTTTTCTTCTCTGAAGAAAGAGGTATGACTGTTGAAGAGCATCTCATATTGCTTGACCACAAACCTTAAATTCTCCAAATTACCATTCAGGCTTTGAAGGAAGGTCTACAGGGCTGTCTTGGCAGAATGGCCAGTAAGCTGACAGCTGTACAATATGTTAAAACAGGAGTATGAAATCATCTTCTTTCTTTGGGCCAAAATACTCTTTGCAGCCTTCACAATATCTAGTAACGATAAGGATAGGAGAAAACTGAGAGGCCACAAGACGTATCTGGCCTTTCAGGCTACCACACCATATATCACTCATCTTAAGTTTGTTTTTAGAAGTAAAAGGCAACTGAAATTAAGAAATGTTGTCTGAGGTTAATAAATCTGTCGGTGACAGTTTCATGACCCTGCATGTTCACTTCCAAGTTATTTCATGGTTACACACACTGAAATTCCAGTCCTGTTTTCATTCTGGCATGCCAGGCCTCGGAGAGAACACTACTCCAGCTACAAGCATCAGCTCACTCACTTCTGGGGCTTAGCTCTCAAACTCACAGCTCAGACATCAGAACCACTGGCTAGAATGCTTAGCAAAACCTACTTCTTTTTGCTTTAACTTTTCAGAATCCGGAAAACTTCATCTGAGTGATGTGACACTGCTAAATCCAGCAGGATGCCAACTACAACCACTACCACGACGAAGCCTGCAACACAGCCCAGCTTTTGCATTACCCCAGGGTACTATGAAATTGTAAGGAAATGAGCATTCATCTCAAAAGCAGTACCCCAAAGTCAAGTAATCTCCAAATAACTGGTCACCAGCCTCTCAAGCACTTCTAGCTCCTTCCCTCTCAACGTGCTGCAAAAGATAAAGGAGAAAGAATCTAGTTTTGCAACACGTTAGACTCAGGTTAGTCACCTACCTCCAAAGGTGTGATAGCTGAAACCTATCGATAAGGTACCAGAGCACATATTAAAGCATTTATATTTCTTTCTGTGAAGCTTTGCTAGAAATCAGCTTCCTTGGATTACTAGCCTGGGAATGCAGAACCAGTGAGCTAACATTCACCAATTAGTGCCAAGGCTTATTAAAAATCTGAGGCTTTTGTAAATCATTTGTGTTAAAAATGATTTAAAGCAATTGCCTATCATTATGACGAGTGTTTCATGAGTCCCCAAGTGTGTTAATTAATGCTCAGGCTTTGGAGGAAAGCCAACAGAGTCATCTCCAGCAGAATGCCTGGGTCAGCCACACAACTTGTTAAAGTAGGGATGCGCGACTTCAAAACCCTTTGCTTCTACCAACTGGGCATGGAGGCTTCAAGACTACTTTATCCAACATCAAGCCAACCAGTTGACTATTCCAAGTTTCCATATCTTCAGAAACGGTGCCTCCTCACAATTCAATGTGTAAGATAAAAAACAGAATAGGTGACATTTTAACACTTTCTCAATGGAAAGAACACAGACTTTGAATGTACACATCTTGCCTTTTAAGGCCAGTCTCCCAAGTTTTCAGTGGGTCACAGTCAGTATCTGACTGGCTATGGAAAATCTAAAATCCCACCTGTAACAAATCATTTATAGTCATTACTTCTGCCTTTAACATTTGCCACCAATAGACATTTCCAGAGCACAGAAAGCATTTTTAACAAAACCTTGGATATATACAAAGCCCAGGTTCTACTTCAGACCTTGCTTCACAGAAGAAAAACCCTTGTAAGCTTCTGAAATCACTTTCTGCCAAAATGAGAAAGACAACAGAATTAGAGATACTCTACAGAAACACCTGAAGGCTGGTAAAATTCATCCTGAAGATTCAGTCCCATCAACAGCCATGTTTTTAGCCTGCATTAAAAGTCCCTGCATTTCATGTGATCAGTCAAGCCTTTGCCCAGTTACAGCAACAAAATACATTCAGATGTAAATTCTGCGTTCTGTGCCAAATCACAGTCATTCTGAAACGGTGCCAAAACGGATGTGCAGTTTAGTGTTCAAGCATTTAGGACAATGAGAACTCTCCAATTCTAGAACAATTAGCAATGCATTCTCATTATCTTTCCTTGTTTTAAACCTCTATAAAGAGTAATGAGAGCAGTAATCAGAAATGGGTGATAAAAGCTATGAAGATTTCTTTTTTTTCCCTGAAAATGAAAATATAAACGTCTAGACATTTCAAATGACCCAAACAGAGCTAACATTTGCAAGATAAGCAAATGATATTTGGATACCATATTGACAACAAAAGGAAAGTTACATAAGAATAACCAATTACAGAGAGAAAATAAGAGTTAATACAATGCCTGTATGTGACCAACCAGAAAGATGGCTGTTTGCTGAGAAACTCAAAGCTGGGGAAAAAAACCAACCCAACAACAACTTCCAAAGATGGCTCCCTAGGGGTCTGAGGTGACTCCTAAATTAATTGGACATTTGAATCCCAAGCATTCCTAGTAAACAATATCTAACACCTTTAAAAATGTAATAAAGAAATTGTAGACAAGATACAGCAAAGATACTAGTTAAAAGATGAACAAAAATATTATTAAAGCAGGAAATCAAGAAATCAAATCTGATCATGGTTCATTTTTCAAAGAGAGTTTGGAAAGCAAAAAGGAAAAAAAAAGCTATTAACATATCAAATCAAAGAAAGGATGGTGAGCTTTAACCAAACTCAGTAACATTAACAAGGACTAACCAATGAAGGCTGAGACAGACACACTAAGAGACAGTACCAAACAGCCGTGCTGTAAGAAAAAAAACACTTGACTGCAGGCCCAGCTGGCCAACTAGACCTTTGGCACTCTTCAAACTTAAATACTTGACTTTTTCCTTAATCCCTTTCAGTTTGCAGAAAGCTAGGAGGAAGAGACAGGGTCAAAATCATATTCTGTATCCCTAGGGCCCAGGGGTTAAGTAAGGGACAAGACAGACTTTCCCATTCAACATCACAGCTTCATCACTCTCCCTTCTGAACTGCCAAAAGGAAAGGGGGAAAATTCTGTGCAAAAAATGGCAGATCTTTCACCAAATTCAAAGTGAGCTAGAAGAAAAGCATTTTCTTCCCACCCTTTACAATATATCAGAAAATTAGGAAGGGGTGGAGAAAAGTGGGAAGAGTAGGAGAGAGGTACACATTCCTCCAAGCTTACGCATTTTTCTTAAGCACTAGCTGTTATCCGGGCACTCTCCTGGCAACAGTCAACTACTTGTTCCCAGCATTTGAGACCATTAGAATTCTGCGAAGAACAGTTGGATGGAACTTAAAACACCTCACTCTAGCCAGGAAATTAGGTGGTATTCTTCAAAAGTGTTACTCTTATAGCCAATGTCTACTTTCACTATCATATTTATTTTCTAAAGCTCTCCTCAGTCTTTGGAACACAGGGAATGATGGCACTAGATGTGGCTGTGGTGTCAACACATGAACTGGTTAACTCCACTGCACACCACCAGCGCCACCCTTGGCAAGATGAGTTCTAAAAGTACTGGGGAGTAATTAAACTACAAGGATATCAGTAAGGAATGTTATCAGTTCAAGACATCGGTCCATCACTGTTCCATCTTTCTTCAGAAAAACTGACTTTCTCCCTGAGGCTTGGTAGAAAAAACTGTATTCCAAATAATTCCAAAGTAAAGTATAGAGTGAAACGTAGAAAGAAAATAACCCAAGAGAGATGGAACTTTGTAGTTTGACACTAAACAAGACTCTTCTGCAAGTGTACGTTGTCTGGCCAGAGGACCTAATAACTGACTTATGATGAAGGTTGTAACAAACACAACATGTATTTAACTAGAAATTAAGATCTTCCTTTTATTTTCTAAGTATAAAGACTGTATGAATTAAGCATAGAAGAAAAACCCCAACATACTTACAGGTGCTTCGTAACCGAAGATCTGTACTCACCTTTCATTAAGAATTACACTAGAATATTACCCTTTTTTAAATTATAGTTTTTTGGAAGTGTGAAGACAAGGGACATACACCATAAGAAGACATTTCATATACCTTTTCTCCTTGCCATTTTGTATCACTGAATGCCTATCAGCAGTGGTTCTTTCACTACAAACATATGTGTTGCGCCGTGTCATTGCTCCGGGGGCAGTATTATTCTACAATTAAAAAACATAGACTTGTTATTTCCTAAAAACCAGTTTTTCTGGGGTCAAGTCTATATATAATTGAAGGCTGCTTTACTTCGTGCTAGTTCTACACAGTTATAAAACTTACAATAATTAAGTAAGTTAATATACAAACACCTTTCAGTATTCTTAAGGAATAAAAATAGTAAGTTGTTCTTGTATTTCATGTTGATGGTTCAAAATTATTACCACTTTAAGTTTTAATTACCAATGTTCTGAATTACAAATTATCAGTATGTACAGAATTCATCTACATCTGGATAGCCTATGCCTTTAGAACCTATTTCTGAAATACTTTACCACTTGTAGATTGTAGAACTTTCCTTTAAGTTAAAACCATACCCTTAAACAAGACAGGAGAAGCAGAAACTTAAGAAACAAATGTGGTAAAATTCAGTGGGAAGGTAAACATGAACTTTTTAAGTATTAAAATACTATAAAACACTAGACACGTTTTAAAGAAAGGGAAGAATAACTCAAATTAAAGACACAAATTGTAGAGAATCTGAATAAGACATTTAAAGAAAAAAAAGATACATTTAAATACAAGCATAATACATTGAGGACAAGAGAACCAGGGGAACTTAAACTACAGACCTTACTTGAGAGGGGAGAAAAGAAATAGAATTACTTTGCCTCTGTCTTTACAGAGAAAGAGGGTGGAGATATGCCCAAGTTGGCGGTCAATTTTCCAGGAACGACTGAGAAGCTGGGTAATTCACAGATAACAGAATTATAAAATGTTAGATGCAATTAGGGTAGGAAAAGCATGGTGGTCCAGACAAACATGCACCCCCAGGTTGTAGAGGAAGTAAAAGCCGGCAAGCCTTAACATTTTTACTCCCCACCCCAAGAACATAACACAGGAAACTGCATGTGGTCGGAAATTGGAAAAAACCTTTAAAAATCCTTTTTAAAGTAAAGAATCACGGGGCAAAGCAGGAAGCAAAAGAGGCTTTTAACTTTAAACATCACTGCTGGGGAAAGTCTTGGAGGAGGCTAGCTTAAGGGAATGACTGGTCAGCACCTGGATAAGCACATGTTGAGTAAGGATGGCCACCAAGAATCAGGCAGGGGACTTCATGCTCAACTAACCTTTTGGAGTTCTTTGAAGAATTACTGCTATGATAGACAAGGGAAATTCAGTGGATTTTTAAAATAGCATTAAGATAAGGTTTCACATAAATGGTCACAGCAGAGAATCATGGGAAGAAGGATAAAAAGGATTAAAAAGAAAAAAAAAAAAGAAAAAAAAAGTTCAAGCACAAAAGGAAAGCAGCCAAACCTTTTTTGATTCCGGACCTGAAATAAAACTGTTAAAGTGGAGTATTCTCAATAACTTCACCAGTGCCTTTAGGCAAAATATTTGCTACACAGGGAGTCTCAAGCAACTCAAATCCTGAGCTGCAGATTTAACACTGAAACCATCTTGCCTGTTTAAAAGACTGCTGACCTGTTAACACACCTTCACACGGATGAAAGAGTGAACTGCACAACCTCCTCGTGTTAGAAAGTACAAAGAGTATCACGAGTATTTTAGATTTGTAGAGCTATTAGTTAAATCATAAGAAGTACGTAGTTGTCTGAAGGGTTCTCAAGTATTCTCCATGGGATATTTTTTAAGGATAGACACGTGACAAGCATCAACAGGTCTTCTTGGCCCTGTCCTTTTTCTTTGCTCCTTACACATCCCCTTGTCTTCCAATCTATTCATTTATTTAAACTAACTTACTGATTTCAACTTTCCTCTGACATTTGACATTGTGCAAACTCCTCTCTCTTTGCTCAACTCACCAGCAATGAAACCCTACACCTAACACGAAGTTGGGTTTATATGTTCTTGAGAGGTCACACCGTGCAAGACACTTTGTGGAGACCTTTTAAACCAAGAGTACACTGAAATATTGTATATTAATATTTGCGTATCAGTTTGCTCTCTGTTCCTGAACACTTTAGAGAATGAAGCACCTAGAATATCCGACAGCGGCTTTTCTGCTGGGACATGTGGACAATAAAGGGTGGTTTACTTCTTTCCACCTGTTCCCTTTGAGTGTTAAGTATTTGTTTCCCTTGAGAAGCCACCACACATAACACTAAAAGGTACTGTGATGCTGCACATCTAGAAAGAAAAGACAGCAATCTCTGTGCTGGATCAAACTTTAAAGACTATGCATTTTCAGACAAGTTTTGTTATTCATATCTGAAATCAGAGGAGTCTAAAGATGCACTTTGCTAGCTCTTTCTGGAACGCAAAGACAGAAGGGTCCATACACCTTTTTTTTAAAATGTTTGGCTCAGATTTCAGAAGTCATGAGAGGAGACTGAAGTATTTCAAGTTTTCCCATTTCAGTTTTAGTAAGAATACAGTCTCGGTATTGGGGCCTTTACACTTTTTAGTGTATGACCATCACAATTCATCGAGGAAGCTCTTCAGCTACAACTTCTTTGTCTCCCTCCGTCTACAGACTGTTAATCTCTGGCCATGACTAAGCTGCACAGATGCAGAATTTAGGAAGCCTGGAACTGGTGTCAAGGGTCAGCTGCATAAGTTCATCTTTGTGGCATCATCCGTCACCTTTGCAAGAGGAGTTGAGACTTCTGAGCATGCACACAGCACAAAGGATGAATTTGTGGTACAGAGCCCTTCTCTTTTCCTAGAGAGCCTTGTGACCACTGCTTAGGCAGGCTCTTTTCACATTAAGAGACACCAAGGCAAGGACTGGTGAAAACCTTTCAAAGAATCAGCTTCTGACTTACAATAATGAACCAGTGCAAATTAAGAGCACTAGTATGTTTTTTGGCCCTAAATGATTTTATAAACATACTGTTTATTCTCCTCTTGGAGTTTTCTTAAAGCTGTATTAAGGGCTCTGGGGCAGCCTTATTACAAGCAATGAGGAAAAATCCAAAGCTGTGAGCAAAAACCAAGGAATTAATAGTTGCTACCAACTATGCAACCCCTGTAGCTGGTTTTCGTTATTAATTTGGTATTTGCCTGATGGACCTGAAGCTTTTTGATGTGCACTTACTCAGCTTGCAGAGCTATTTGGTTTGCAAGAGTTTAAATGCTGTCCACTTTAGAAGTACTGCTTGGAGCCCCGAACTCCAAGCTCAGACTTCACTATCTGCTCCACAAGCACAACTTTTATCCTTAAGTGCATGCTTGTAAGCTTTGTCATTAAATAACAGCAGACACAACTGGCTAGGGGTCTCCAGCAAGCACCAGTTCTACTACTCTTGCTGTTATCTGTCAAATTAATAATTTTTTAAACAGTATTTTTCTGTCACTTCAGCCCCTTTCTTATCATATTAACTGATTTTAAGACTTAAGTGTTTAGTGAGAACACAAACTCTCTCCACTTGAAACTTTTTTCAACTTCAGGACAGATATGGTAACTCCAATATCCATTTTTTCCCCCTCCTAGAAGCATGCCAATACTGTAAGAAATAAAACTCCCTAATCAGTTCCAGGAATCGTGTAAGATGTTAGTGCTTCCCTCCATCCCCAGCAACCAGAAAGCAAGACTCATCTCTGGGTGGGGCAGGGGGGAGAATTAGGTTTGCATAGTCTGATGTGAAGAGCTATAAACAGAGATAGCTTTAAGCTAATTAATTAATCACTAATTAATTGAATGACATCACAAGTCTGATTCCATGTTCACCACCTTGTACCACTACTTGTAGAAGATCAGTTGCACACGGAATCAGAAGAGAGAAGTATCCTCTGGTTATGAGCTCCAATTTTATTTCAGCTGCAGTAGTAAGGAGTTTGAAGTAAGACTACTGGAATAAATCCCCAGGATCTGGGAGTGGTGTAGAAGAGCAGATCAAAATTCTGAAGAAACTAAAGATAAAATAGGTTCTAACTGTGATGCAAAGCTCTTGAATAAGTCACTACATGATACTTTGTGAAGCTGAACGTTGGACAAAACCTATTTGATTATCCTACCATTTTGAGACTCAGCAGCTAAGAACTGTCATGTAAGAAGAAACAAAAATCTGAACGGTTTCTGATCTGATCATAAACCAAGGGAAAGGACAGGGGGCCATAAACATCTGAAGAGGGTCCTTCAAAATCATGAACTCTTGGTTCACATTTATGAATAACAGCTGCTGGAGTAGAAGACGTGTTGTTCCAAGGAATCTCTTTGCCTGAAATCCTCCAGCCAAGTCACTGTCATCCACTGAGCCAACTGACAATATAGAGCCAAAAAAACAGTGAAACAAATCTTATTTCACATCTTTTGCTTCAGATTGTCAAAAAGCTGTAAGCTCAGGAAGTTCTGTTCACATTTGTTGTAAGTTATGGTGCAGAGTATGTGATAAAATATAACAACTTTGTGGGTAAGTTTAAAAAATAATAAATAAAATCACTCCATTGCAAGCTGAATAAAGGTCTGGGAAGTTATTTCTTCTGAAAAGAAAGAAGCTTTTCAATACAAACCCCTGAAGTTTTAGAAATGAAACACTGCAAGTCTCAAGAGTTATTACATGAAAACAGATTTCCAACTTTGCCTCAGAGGGAGGCACCACAAAGTATAAAAGTTAAAGCCAAACCAAAGGATTTTCTTTCATTTGGCACACTGTCTACCCCTCAGCTCTCTAAATTCACTAGTGATGCACCTCAGTGCAGTATTTTTTGCTGTTGTTGAGGTTTAGGGGCAGGCCAGGGAAGCCCATGAGGACAAGAGCCAGGCACATTACTTCAAAATACAGGTTGAAATACACCTTTGAACAGCTTTTAGAGCTGTATTTCTTTGATAAACTTAACAACATGACTTGCAATAGCCTGTTTGAGAACAAAGATGAGGTGGCTCCACATGAAATTATAAAACAGAATAATAAAGATTTTATTCTTCTGTACGGAGGCCACACAAAAATTGTTTCTAATACCAGAATTAACTCAGGAAATTTCAGGGGACAGCCTTTGGGTTCAGTTTAATTTTTCTAAATGATTTGTAATACCCAAGGCATGTCTGTTCATTAACAGCTACTAGTGCCAATTATTAATATCTACTAACTACTTCAGGAATATTAAGAGGTAACTTTAACTGACTATTGCAGGGGGGGAAAAAGGCAAGAGTATGAGATACCTACATTTATTCTCGCTGAATGAAAAGTAAAATCAGCACCACTGATAAATCATAGGTTTAACACTTTTTCACCCCTCAAAAATATTTCATGGTTTTGATAAATAAGCATTTTTACTTACCCTAGGAACAGCTGAACCTTTCTTACGTTCAGGAATATCAGCCTTATTGGGATTGCTGGCATTTCCAAGCATTGGGCTAGCTGGTGCAATTCCTCTTCCTCCAACAGCACTACTACTGGATTTTCTTGATTGAATTCCTTCCTCTTTGAGGTCACTGTCTGTAGTACTAGTCTGGCTTCTTTTGGGATACGCCACTACTGAGGGGATGGATGGTCCAGCTAAAAAAAAACAAACAAAAGAAACGAAAGTTTTTTTTTTTTTCTTCTCAGAAGTTCAGCAGCAATTTTTCACTACAACAGAAATGCAGTCACACATGAGAATCAAAATAATGCTGGGCATCAGAGTTGAAAAAAGATACTTATTTAAATTATTGAAATATATACATTGCAGAAGATAGTGAAACGTGAAAAACAAAACACTTTCCAAACTTTATATTTCTTTCCCTTTAAGGGTAGGGGTGGGAAAGGAGGGAGGTGACAACAACACACAGACATGACATCCCGAAGCAAGACCCCCCCATTTTGTAATAAAATCTGACAAATTTGATATTCAAGTCAACTCTAGTAGGGCTTCCCCTTATATCTTAATTCAGATATGTCACTTTCTTTTGTCTACCTTGCTAAAGACAGGAAGTCCATAATAACAGACATTAATTTGAATTCATTAGGCAAAGATATCCCTTGATTGAAAGAATTACAAATTTAATGGAGTCTTTTGGTGTTTGAGTACTGGTTTGGCTTGGTAGGAAAAAGCCCTTTAGAATCATCTTGAAGATACTTAATTCATTCAAATTCAAATCAGAGGATTTCATTCAAATTAGAGGATCCTTCATTAGCACAAAGCTGGCACATGCTGTTCAAGCCAATCTGTGATAAAATTGGGCTCCTGAGATAGGTATCTGGTGACACAGCCCTGGAACACCAGTGGTGCTAACGGCCAGTGGACTGTGCTTCTGGACCAGCTCAGAAGCAGCAGCGGTTTGCCACCAGCCTCCCTGGGTGTGCCAGGACACCCAAGAATTTGGCAGCACCTTCAGCAGCCACCCCAAGCTCCCTCTTGCTTTAACAGGTTCCAGGACACTGGGAAAAGCCAGGGGGAATATCAGGATCGAGTTTTCTGCTGTCTCAGCTACATGTTCTCAGAAGAGGATACATCAAGATACATCAACTTTGTAGTTAGTGTTTTAGTAAGAATTAATCAAAAAGTGTATGTATATACACACACATCAAAATGCACATATATAGATATATATTAAATAGAATCACAAACTGCAATACTGGGAGACTCCCCATGGAAAGCAACCTCTGGATGCACTTTATGTATTTAAAAGTAGACCTAAACAGAGACTCCTTTTATGAGTTAGTGGTTGGGCAGGAAGATGTTTAAGATACTTTCAGAACTCTAAGCTACTACCCTGCACACTCATTAAGCAGAAGAGTCCTAAGTTTGCCTGAGTCACTGAAGAAAATTTAATTCCTGCGGGACAATCAAGTGACACTACCCTCAGGAAACAGGAAATATTGGCAAATTGATAGTTTTTCAAGTTTTAGACATAAGCTGACCTACTAGTGTCAAAAGAAAACAAAAGCTGAAGAGATATATAAGAGCAAGGGGGAGGAGTGTTGTGCTTTTCATGAAACAGGGGGTTGCAACATTCTCTTCAATTTGTGTAACAAGACTTTGCCAGCATGGTGAGGAACACAAGGGATGACACAAAGCAAAATAAGAGAATGAAGTTGTCGTATTCAGCCTTCCTCTAGATGCTGTTTTTGAAGGCTTTATAACAAAACCAATTAAAAAAAAGAAATAGATTAGTTATTCAGCAAATTATTTAACCACCATGCTGTGAGCTACACTGTTGTCATCCTCCTTACCTTTGGGGGGATAGAGACAAACTCAGAAACCGAACAGAACTGGAAGTCACTACATTCTGCAACACTGAAAATGAGAATTGCTCACCGTGATCACTGTACCGCCGCTGTTTCTGGCTAGAAGATATGCTTCTCTGAACTTTGTGATGAGGAGATTGTCCAGTGCTATTATTAAGATCACTACTTGGCCTAACTTTGGCAAGTGAAAGATTGCTGCTGGAGCTTGAATCACTTGCATCCAACTACAATACAAATGAGAATATAAAAACAGGGAGTTCAGACAAAACAAATTAAACATCCATCACATCATGGGAGCAGTAACAGGGAGGCAGAAGGAAGATGGCTCTGGTACACAGGAAATTTTGTGACAGCAAGGAAGGTGCTTAAAGGTCTCAGTTTCTCTCATATTCTTGTGCAACTGCCTTAGGTGAAACTCAGTGTAATCTGCAGCTCCTCAAAGGACAATCAGATAAAGAAAATCCATCTCTACTTTCAGTACTCTCTCCTCAGAGTTCTCAAGATTTTAACAGAAAGAGAGGATACATTTAGTAGAAGCCACCACACCAGCTCCTCCAGCAGAGGAACCAAGAGCAGCTTACTGATGCTGAGCTGAGCCTTCTCAGCATCACACAGAAAGGTAATCCAGAAGGCAAGAATTTTTTTAGGTTGATTCATCCTGTTCTTTGGTTCTCTCAAAATATTTACAGCTAGCACATTCACACTTGTGCTCTTAGACTAGACAGGACAGTAAGAGGCCTACAAATTCCTTCAGAGGAGTAACTGCTGAGCAAGCAAGGCAGTTTTTGCAACCTAAAGAGTTTACTGACCGAGATCAGGGTGAGAACAAAGAAAGCATCATTTGGACAGTTGACAATGATAATTAGAATAACGTGATTTCAAATGTAATGGGCTTTATTGCAGGAATGCAATGCCAATAGCTACTGATTTAATATTTGCTTCTAACTTTGCTAAGGCCACTTTTTGATTCCTGTGTTTCTTTGCATTTTTCAAAATAGCACTTACCTCTGATGATTTCCTTCCTAGCAGTAAGTATGTGGCTGTGATTTCATCATACTTCATTTTACTAAGGGATTCTTGAATTTCTTCTTGAGAATATCCCATTCCTACTATAATATCTGAAAACAAATACGCTCTGTAAGTAACAGAAACACTCTGATGTTTAGGCTGGCTGAGTGTCTAAGTTCAAGAGAAAGAATGGAGTGTTTAAAGAATTACACAAAACACTTAAGCCTGAGAACATAAGCCTAAAGAAATACCAATATTAGAATATTAGTTACTTTTTCCAAAGGGCAAACAAATACAGAGTGGTAGAGGGAAAAAAACCCACCCCCATCATGCAACCAGAATTATATCCTGGAAAATACTTGATTACCTATTCTTTTCTGGTCCGAGATGTCTAGTTCTGGTTCAACAAAAGGTTTAAGTTCATCCTCCTCATGACCTGCATTGATCCACCTGTCCTTCATAATTTGCTATAAAATAAAGGGTTTTGTTAGTGCAATACACTTTCCAGCAAAGAAAATGAGTTGTTGAATGAACTCCCCCCTCTTCCATGTACCAAATGCTAAGGTCTTTTCTTGTTTTTCTTTTCCAGAACAGGTCCCAGCACCTACTCAATTTTGTTTTGCTCCAGTGAGGAGAATCAACTATGCACATCAAGCCAAGCTTCCCAATCAGCAGTCTACTGGCACATAGCTGAGAGCTAAAAGCCCGTAACACAGATCAGGAGCAGTGTGACAACTCTGATAAGTCTAGCAGGTCCAGGCTTAACTACGGAAGTCTGTGGAAGCCAGGACTGTTTTGGCTTTTCTCCTCCATGAGGAATCAAAAAAGCCATATGCTTCACTCAACCATCCTCCACACCTGAACCCACTCCAAATAAACTACTCAGGAATGGTATGACAATAATAAGTTACAGCTCAAAAATACAGTTTGCAAAAGATAATGTCTAGCTTTCTGATGCACCTTATTTGTGCCATTACCTCTAGAGTGCCTCTTTTTGTTGGGTTTAGCACCAGGAAACGTTTGAGGAGGTTTTCACAGTCTGTGGACATGTAGAAAGGAATCCTGTATTTTCCTCTCAGCACTCTTTCTCTAAGTTCCTTGGTAACAGAAGAACAACAGAGAACAAGTTGTAAATAGCAAATCACTTAACACGTTAGGTAAAGATGCCCAACACGTTCAACTAAAACACACCTTTAGGTTCTGTCCATCAAAAGGAAGAGATCCACTCACAAGGGTATAAAGAATAACACCTAAACTCCAAACATCTACTTCAGGTCCATCGTATTTTTTCCCTTGAAAGAGCTCTGGAGCAGCATATGGTGGGCTGCCACAAAAGGTGTCCAGTTTGTTTCCGACTGTAAACTCATTGCTAAAACCAAAGTCAGCTATTTTAATGTTCATATCTGCATCTAGCAGTAGATTTTCAGCCTGGAAGAGAAAGAATGGTTGGTAAGATGAACTTAAGATACTGGATTTAAAATGCTATTGTCTGGTTTTACTCATTCTTAAAAGGCAGAAAGCTGAAACATCTGTTAACATTCCCTTTCTTGCAAGGTCTTTAGGTATTCTTTAGCCTAATTCACTTATCTTCTATTTTAAAAACCTCTGTGCAATGGCATCAGACTATGGGTGCTGTTACATTACCTGAAAACTGTGCTATTGCCATCTGTTTTCCCAACAGAAATGAATCCTTGACCATGGAGGATGGATCAGACGACCTTCAAAGATCCCTTCCAACCCTAACTATTCTATGATTCTATTGTAACTTACATTTTTGATCTATTAAGAAGAAAACAAGATACAAGATTCTTAATTTACGTGGCATTCTTACATAAAGTCAGTAATACATAAAACCTTCAAACTTTTTTCAAGTATGGTTTGGTTTTGTTTTCTTTTTTAAAGTTACAACATGATGAACAAATTATGTGGCAACACTAGAAAAGGCACAGTTTAAAGACAGGATAGATCATTTCATGCCAAGCTATAAAGAAGCCATGCCTCAGTTTCATCATCACAACTGGCAATTCATTCTGTTCAAGACCAAAAGTTGTCATACCTCTATGAAACTACCTTTTTTTTAAAAAAATTTATTTAACGATTTTGCAGCTAACACCGACTTGCATCAGATTTGAAACGGACCACAGGGTGAGACGCAATCTTTCTATCTTTCAGCAGCCTTTAAATTTCTGTATTTAAAAGTCTTACAAACCCTCTCTATTTGAAATTGTTAGATACTGTAAACATTTAAACATTCCCCAAAATTTGCTATAACACATGCAAAAAAAAACCAAACCAGAAAGTTTAACATAAATGACATTTTATCAGCACAGTAAATATCATATCCACAGGTACAGAAGCTGATGGAAGCTTCACACACTTTTTCCTACTCACCTTGAGATCTCTATGAACAATATGCTTTTGATGGCAATACTGCACTGCAGATACTATCTGGAGAGAAAACAAGCCCAATTATATAAGTGACATCTCAAAGAAACGGGAGTTTTAATCAAAAGGTTCAACATTTATTACTGAAGTTTTTTCGTACTTATCCACTCAGAACTACATAACCAACTACAACAGATACCAGTGTATTTGGGGAAAAGCTGCTGAATAACTCAGGTGTTTGCTATTTGATCTATTTGGTTTCTACTATACTTGAAAGAGGATTTTGTTTTTCCTGTGTGGCTAATTATAGACCAGTAAAAGCAATGACTTTCAGAAAGGTTACTGGAGTATTTCCATTCCAATACTGTATACAGCCATAAAAGCTTTCCCTCCAGACTGAAGTTTTCCAGTCCCTTTCCAAAGGTGATTTTTCATGCCACAGTGGGTAAGAAACGGGCTTAGCTACTGAAGAAACCACTGGGGAACAGCTTGTTTGTTGAAACTTATGCAGTGAGAAGCAACTCAGCATCTGACAGAGGTCTGCTGATAAGCACATATGGTTTATTGTATTTTGTACACCGTAGAAGAGTAGCAAGCTCAATGGAAAAAACTCTCTATGTCTCTCAAGCGTAATGGAATCATTTCTTCCATCATAATTTCCAAATATCATTAAGTTTTTCCTGCTTTACATAGCGAACTATAGAAGCTATTTACACAGGAGAGTGTCCTAGTACATTGCTTTAGAGTCATAAGCATTGCTGCAGAGCTCTGCATGCATGGAAAAGCAGGATATAGTCTTATTGCTGCATGATCACAAGTGTGATCAAATACATTTCACTGTCATGCTTACATGGTCAGAATTAAGGCAGAAGTCATGGCTTCTTCAAGTAGAACCACACATAAAACTACACTTATATAAATATATTTCCATTCTCTGATCAAGATTACAAAGATTCCAACACAGAAAGATGAGGTATCATTGCTGTTACAAAAAAAACCACCTCATGATCAGAGTGCCCAGCTTAGTGTAAACACCCCCCCCCACTGGTAAGAAGCAATAGTTCTCTCACCCAGGATTTAGTAAAGTTCTTGGTAGGTCAAAGAACTGACCTACTGATCAATTTTGCATTTGAAATTTGAACACTGACATTATCATCCCTGTACCACCAAGTCACACATGTGCAAAATGCCCCCTTAAAAACCACGAGGTCTAAGGAAAGCTGAAATATTTCTATTCCTTATACTTTCATTCTGGTTTTGCTTGTCCTTTATATATCGGCTCCCTCTTTCAGACTCCCAGTTCAGCTTTTTACAGTTGCTGAAACTGCCAAAGTTCTCCCACGCCATCACTTGTACCATCTTTTTGGTTTTCTTTCTACTGCCGTTACTTCAGCGCCAGTCACAAGCTCACTCTGCAGGGGCTTCCAAGGCTGACAGCTTGACAAACACCTCAAGCTCTATTCGGGACTGCAGAGACACAGCATTATACCATTCACTCCTAAACTGCTTTTACTCTGACTAAGTAAGAGCACGAGGTCTAGCAGATGATCAATCAGTAGTTTCCTTTTTGGAGATGCTTTGCAACTGCCTGCGCTGCAACAGGACAGCAGAGAGATCGCAGAAGCGAGTTCAATCTGAACGGAAGGGAAATAACTCAACGTGCATGACATTAATAATTGAAGAACAGCAGTCAAAACTGACAGAAAAATAGCACAAAGCATGGCTGCTCTGGATTGAGTCCCTTGTCTTCCACCTTCCATCCACAGCCCCCTCACCCCCAGCCTACATGAGTGTGAGAAATCTGCTGACGCTCGGCAGGTGGGGAGAAGAGGGGAAGAAACTGCAGACCTTTTTGCCTGGGATAACAATTGGAGCATTGAAATACATTTCTTGGGAGGGATTTCAAAGATCTGTATAATCACAGGTTTTGAAGAACAAGTTAGAACAAGTTATCTCTAGGCAGACAAACCATTCTTCATAAGGATTAAATGACAAAAGGAGAGATAAATGACCTCTCAAGGTCCCTTCCACACTGCCACAAGTATTTAGTTTCTTAACTGGAACACACAAGTGAGATATATTTTGTGGATTTTTTTATTTTCCAAGATCTGTCCTGACATCTATCAGCATGAAGAAGTCTTAATAGCTTCTGCAGGGAAACAGTGGGAAGACTAAAGGAGGCCAGATCTTCAGGCTGCAGTAATGGAAGAGAGGGAAGAAATACATATGGATTTTAAGAGACCCCCTGCCCTTGAAAGTCTTGGCTTCCCATTGTTGCATTAATTCTGATCCAGATAGGCAGATTTTTCTATGGAAAAAGGATTGCAAGATCAGACAAGAACTGCTTGGAAGCCTGCAACAGGGAAAGAAAAACAAGGTGACATTAAGAATGCAAAATATTCTGGATTTGAATTTCTCACACATGGCTGCACAAAAGGAGCTTGAAATGGAGAAATGCAGAGCATGGATGTACTTTCAGTGTTTATACCCTCTCCTGTGTTCCTTGTCAAAGGTTACTGGAATAATGTGATCACTGTCTTTTCTGTTCTTTTTTCCTGCTAAAAACCTTAAGCATGCATACTACAACAGACAAAACCAATTTTTTTTTAACAAAGAGGGGAGAATTACCAAGTTCTGCTCTTTGCCTGCGAGAGAGGAAGTGCCTCCTCAGATAAAACACAAGTGTTGGATGCAGAAATCGCATCTACTGAAAGAAGAAACATGATCCGAATACAAGATATAATACAACCTATTGTAACAACGAAGCTCAACACCATAGCACAACTGTTTCCTCAGTTTAAAGAGAGTCACCATCTCTTAAACCAGATAGTGAATCAAAAAAAATAAATCCCTATTATGTCACAAGTCCCCATCTAACACAAGAACAGCTGCACTGAATCAGATAAAGGGTCTACAGAGAGCATTCTCCCTCCAACAATGGCTAAAAGCTATACAAAGCTATTCTGGGACTACAGTAAGGTGAAATGAATAGTTTTATGACCTGTAAACCCAGCAAGATCTAGTTTCTTTTGACACTGTCCTGCAGCCAGAGTCCGAGTCTCTAATAAATGCCAAGCTCTGATCAAAGTTTCCCGACTTCTATCCCGCGCGCATGCTCTTCTCTCCAGCAAAGTGCAATGTGCTCGTGCTATAGTTTCTCTCCTTGGGTTATTACAAGGGTTCTCTCTTTCTTTTTCCAGGCACTCATGCTTTTGAATCTCCCAAGAATCTTCTGTCTTCGAGATCAAGGTCCTCTAAAATCGTTGAGCCTGGTAGCCAGGAAGTCAGCTGTTGAGGGAGGATAGAGCACAGCTGCCCGTGCCAGGAGACAAGACTTACCAGGAGAAATAGAAAACATATTCCTGTATATTTCTGTAGATTTGAGTGAGGTCATCTATACACCTATATTTACAAACACCATTTAGTCTACTGAAGTATACAAAAAGAGAAAAATCAAGCTGAGAATCTGAGATACATAAAATCAGCTCTTGACGGGCCAAATGCCTGGCTCAGCAGGTAACTTATCTTTTGAATTCTTTCTCTTCACAGTTGTTTTTGAAAAATGAAGTTGCATATATCCTGTACTACTCACATTATCCCATAAAATTAAGCACTAAGTGTACTTGTAAAACATGTTTGACCTGTTTCCACAAGTTTTTACTTAAGGGGGAGTTGAATTGTTAGGAGGGAAAAAAAATAGGTAATTGTTGAACAAATGTGCAATTTCAATAGAATTACTGCAAGATCTTTTTCCACAGAACTCCTGATAAAAGAAACTGAGGACAAAGAGCAGAGAACCAGACCAGGAGAAGTTTTCAACATTCACATCTGAGAGAGAACAGCAAATCCTCTCAAGTTACTCTGAAGCTCTTCAAGTGACATTACAAAGAACAAGACAATAGTCTGGGATCTAGAAGTGAGGGCTGAAGCGGGAACAACTGCTCCACAACCCATCACTCCAACACGGCACAGAAACACCCCCATCACAAAGGAAAATTCTCTACCTGCTGGAATATGAAAGGGTGGGAAGCAGCTTTAAAAAGACATGTGAGATTTTGTTAAAGGGAAAGGAAACTTTTCCTTACTATCAAGCTGTGTAACTCCAGTGAGTACAAATCACGTCTGTGGATACAAAGTCTGCAGTTGCTTTTTTTGTGTTGTTTTGTTTGTTTGGCTTTCGGTGAGGTTTTTTGTTTCCTTGTTTGTTTTTTTTTTCCCCAAAAAAAGATTAAAGAGAGTAAATACAAGATATAAAAAGATGAGAGAAAACAAAGGAGTGAGGATTTCACAGAAATGCTTTTGTTGCCTCATTATTTTTCTTTACTTCCATTGCAAGTTTTGAGCTTATTGTTTATATTGCTTTCACAACTCTTACCACTGGAGAGAGAAGGAGCAAAACAGCTGTGGCATAGTTTTCTATTTCCCAAATCCCTCCTTTTCGTCACACTATCCACACCAGAGAAGTGTAAAAGTTTTCTTCACAAGGCTTTTTGTGAAAGTCACCAGTTAATTTCCTGGAGGTCTCATATATTATATCAAATTTCTTCTACCTTCACATGTCTATGCTTAAACAGCCTCCCCTTCCAACAGTGAAACTGTCACGTCATTGCCACAATGTCACCAGTTTAAAACCCCGACCTGGTTCAATAAAACACTCTTGCCCCTGCTCATTAGTTTAAGGTGTCATTAAGCAGGAGTGTAATTTTTATATTTATTACTTCTCACAACATTATCTAGGTTATCCAAGTGATCAAAGGCATGGAAATAATGTATACATTTACAAATTTCTGCACAAGAGCAGAAAACCATGTAAGGCAGAACAGTCAGATCTGCAAATGAAACTCTAGATGCTACAAGAGCAGAGATTTGGATGTTAATCAGTTATGCAAAAGTATCTGGTTACGTTCAATACTGCTTTACTGTAGAATGGAAATGCTTTTTACAGATCAATGAAATGCCAGCAACTTTGCAGGACTAGTTCATACATCATGAATAAAGCTAAACTAACCAGCCCGGAAGTCACTTTTCTGTGACTTTTTAGAACAATTATTAAACTGCATTTTTTCACGTAAGCGGATGGATGCGAACGGATGCCTGCTGCATGTACTGCTTCCAGCCTGTTACATTTCAACAACTTCCAAAAGGCTGCAGCTCAGTTGAACTAAGGATATATGAAATCAACCCAGAGAAAACGAATTTTGGAGTGGAACACACTTCCAAATCAAGCAGTCACTGTGTTCTAGCACTCTCAGACACTCTGGTACACAGCACTAAGGAAACTAGCACCACTGAACAGACTAACCTCTTTGAAATACTACTGTAACCCAAGTTTTTACTCACTTAGGGCTCTAAGTTCACTTATAGCTTACCACTGGTAAAAGTTAAATGCAAAGAACAGCCATTTTACTCATTTTAGCACTAAAAACAGAGGGGTAGAGGGAGGATTTGAGAGCTGATGTATAGGAATGTTATACATACCTGTCTAAATTTAGCTCTAGCCTCCTTTTCCTTCATTCTTCCATGTGCAACCAGATAGTCAAACACTTCCCCTACAATTCAATAATGAGATACATTAATGGCAATTTCAGAACCTAGAGATTCCTCTACAGCAGTTGCCTACTGCAGTTTCACTGCAATGACTGTACTTCAAGTTTATGATTACAGGTTAGCTCAAGAGAACAAGGCACACCTGGCTATGCAATTTACTACATGGTCATCTCTTATTAAGACTTAATGAATGACTGGATATAGACAAAACACCCATTTCCTTCCAATTATTTTCGATACAAACTGAGCAGTACACTTCTGATTTGTAAATAAAGATTACATGTACCCATGTACTTCTGGCTTTCTCACAATGGTTTCTTTTGCCCCCACCCAAAAAGTATCATGTATGAGAACACATACATAAGACCTTATAGCAGCCTTTCAGTACCTAAAGAGGGCTACTGGAGAGATGGGGAAGGACCCTTTATCAGGGAGTAGGGTGACAGGATGAGGAGTAATGGTTTTAAACTGAAAAAGGGAAGATTTAGATTAGATTTTAAGAACAAATTCTTTACTGTGAGGGTTGTGAGACACTGGAACAGGTCGCCCACAGAAGTCATGGATGTCCCTTCCCTGGAAATATGGAAGGCCAGACTGGATGGGGCTTGGAGCAACCTGCTCTAGGGAGAGGTGTCCCATGGCAGGGGGGTTGGAACTGGATGATCCCTTCCAATCCAAACCATTCTATGTCTCTGTAACACTTAGAGATATTTGTAAATATTGTCATACTAACACTATAATTTTTCTGTATGGATGTGTCTGAAAGTGTTCTATCCAAAATAAGAAATCTTAGCTTTAACCAAGGCTTGGAACAGGTACCCACAGAGAAGGTCACAATAACAAGCACAGCAGGACATGCTCACATAATCCATCACACAACCACCAGAGCCATAAGACACACTGAGAAGGATTACTCCTGAAGAAGCCCTATGTTGTATGGCTGTGGACAACTAAAGGAGATTACTACAGCAGTGCTGAAGATCTGTTGTGCTTTGGGCTTTTTCGCCCCCCCTTTAATCAATCCAGTCATTTTACAGCACATCAATACAGATTACTAGGTTTCAGCTTTAGGTGCAGTCAACCGGCCCATGAAACACTGACATGTTTGTGAGAGCATGAGAGATTTTCTTTACTAAAACCCAATAGTCACGTACATAAGAGCTCCTACAAACAGAGACCAGTACAGTGTTTTAAAAATTCTTTGCTAATATGCAAAATGAGTAAAAACTTAATAGTAGATCAAACATATAAATATTCTTTACTGAGCAAGAAAATGCTGTTTTGTATATAGCCATGTCACAAGGGAAGAGCTGAAGCAACTCCACCAAATTTAAAGAAAAATCCCAGAGTCATACAGCAGGGAAAGCAACAATCTCAGGGAATGCCAGGGTTTGCTATAAAATAGCCTTACTTCTCTCTGTAGTGTATTATTTAATACCTAACTCGAGTAACTCAGCTGTATTTCACAGCTGTTTCTTCAAAACCCTTGAAGGAACAATCTTTAACACTTCACAATCCCGGGAAAATGATACCAGAGGAAAAAAAAATTATCATCAATTTATGCAAAAAGTTGCAGTTGTAGCAACAGTTTCCTTCATCCTGCAGCCCCAGGGTTCACAAGTCACACACCTGACCAGTATCTTGATAAAGAGGAAACACGGGAAAATTGATCCCTGCCACTGAGATTACCAGCCATTCCTGTCCTTCACAACAGGGCACCTGCAAAGGGTACTGCTCATGGCCTTTTAGACTGGTCTAGCACATACATCTCCATCACCCCAAAAAAGATCCTGCTTGCTTTAGAGAACCACTGGCCCTCCTACTTCCTAGAAGCTAATCACTAGATGGCAACAGGACTTCACTTTCAAGTCTAGTATCATCAAACAGCACAGAGATGCCTCCACAAACACCTGCACCAGCCAATATTTTAACACTATTTTACTAGCTTTGTTTCTGTTTAGACAAATATTGGCTGAGCATTTGGGGAACTGCTAGAAGAAAACATAGTCAGGTAGAGAATCACTACTTGATTTATGGTAATTTGTCAAATCTCATATAATCTAACATCAGAGTTGGAATTCAATGCTGAATTTCTCTGAAAAGAAGTATTTTTATCTCCCTCCCAAAACTAAAGAAAACTCTTTGAGATTCCCAGCTGCTGATGGTAAAGGGTGACATTGACAAACTGAGCGCTATTAGATTTTTACCAGCAAGGAGTAACTTAAGCCCAAATACCTTAATGTCAAGGTATTTTCACCAGAGCTAGAATTGCATGATGCACACTTCCCCTCCACCCCCACCCTCTGCAATCAGGACCAAATTTTTAAGTTCTTTCTAAAATGGCATAAGGCTAAGCCTAACAACTCTTGACAGTAGAAGGTCTGCAATAAAGATACGTCAAACGCCATCAACATCTAGAAAATAGAAGTTCCAATAGTCGTGCTTTTGTAAGCAGAAGAAAATGTTTCATCTGAACTTGTTTTACCAAATATCTCATACAAAACAGGACACTAGAGGTAGGGAGCTGAATTTAATAAATTGAAAAGGTTGGCATTTGTTATGGAGAGGAACAATTCACAGCCAAATGAAGATTCCCATTAAATCTGAGTTGTGAAAACTAAGCAAATTTTACCAAGCTGCAGTAAGTTCAGAAGCTGCTTTAAAAGATTTCATTAATTATGTTGCCCAAAGAAGTCTCAGAAAACATTAAAGATTTTGCTTAAGATTTTACACTATCATGCCATTAAATATCTCCTGAAAAAGAAAGCAAAACTCTAAATAAAACAAGTGCTTTCTCCCACTTGGCAATTTGTTTATATGTGTCATCACAGCAGAGAGGTACTTACCCCCACTTGCATATTCCATTACTAAATAGAGAGTTTTTTCCTTTTCAATGACTTCAAATAGTTTCACTAGAAAAGAAAGCCATTTATTAATCAGTTAACTAGCTGCAAAAGTATTATATTAACCCCCTAGAGAATTCAGACACAAAAAAACCCAGAGCAAACAGTATTTGCTTGCTGCTTGACAATATTATGCTATTATCTCAAGAAGCTTTTTCTGTCTGATGTTCTTAATTGGAAAATTTAAGTGGAAAATACTGTAAGAGAGTGGGTCAACTCATAGAGAATACTTCCTCAAGAAACAATACTTTGCTTCTGTTACATGGGGAAAATATTATCATTTATCTACACAAATAACAGTTTGTGCAAAGAGATCAAAATGTTGTGCTTTGTTTGTTTTTTTTCCCCCAACACACAGCTCTGAAAAAGTATTTATTACTGCTCCTTTAGAGTAAACTGACACCCCAGTGCAGAATCATCTTTTAAACTCATACCATGACAATTTTAACAGTGAAAAAGCTAACATTTCTCTAGAATTGGAAATGATATGAAAGAAACAAGTTACCTATATTTGGATGATTTAGGATCTTCATTATTCTTACTTCTCTAAAGAGCTGAAACAAACATAAAACATGAAAAAAATCAGTTAATGAAATAGGAAACACCCATTCTTCCTAAAGCCTGATCATTTTGATATACTTATTTAAACACAAAGGGTAAACATTACTATTAGCATATCAATAAAATTCATTAAATAAGCACTTACTGGAGCTAAGAGTTAAGTGCCTGCTTCTTTTAACCCCTCCTCAACCAAACTAACCCTTAAAAACGTGAAAACACCCACAAAGTGCTCCATATAGCTAGGAGAGAAGTGATCTTAGCACTGTGCTTTGCAGACTTTTGGGGCCAGAAGACCATTATAAGCCCAAGCAGCTTCTTGATGGCCAGTACCTCCCACACAACCATTCACTCCTACGCAGAAAACACTGTTTCCAAAGTTTCCTGAACCCCCACCAGAACACGTTTTGAAGGCCACTGCACTGTGTTACTGGCATGAACTCATCGCTCGTTAAAGCCAGAGAATTATTGTAGTAGAACAGGAACTCACAGGGGGGGAAAAAAACACCTGCTTGTATCACACTAAAAATGTGTTATCCAACATCACCACCAAGGAGGAAGTTTTAAGGAGAAATGGGGAGACAAGGCTCCCCCTCAGCCCTTCAGAGACGCTCCTGTAAGGTGACTGAGGCACAGTAACATCCAGTCCTGGGTTTGTCACCACAGCTCCACTGCCTCTCCCTGCCAGACATCCAGCCTCCGAGCCTGCTTGGCCAGTACAACACGCTGAACATACTTGCCAAAATTAACAAGACAGAACACAAACAGTGTTTTCCCGATCCAACAATCCCCAGCAGACAGAAAAAAGACCATTACTTCAGGGGTACAGTCTCAAAACCCTCCTCACCATCCACCTTCCCACGTGACGGGTTCATGTCGCTTCCCCTAACACAAGCCCTGGTGTAAACCCCAACAGAGGTACAAGGTACAGGAATGAATTCAACAGAAAATCTCCCAAAAGACACAACTCCCCCAAATTAAAACACTCCATCTCTAAGTTTTCTTTTGCAGAAAACCCCCCTACCCACTCCAGCACATCTGTTTTGGCAGGATGGGTGGTAAGGGAGTACAACTGCCTGTTTCAAGCTGCAGCATCATATTAGATCAACGGTGCTGCACTCATCATCAGGATCTTGTTCCTGACACCAAGACTCACATGAAGAGGGTCTTGCTTGAGTAATTATTTCCAAAGAGTTCAACTTTACCTGTCACACAGAGTAAACTGTGCCATCCTGCAACTGGACAATAATACAGGAATGACATTTAACAAACCACAAATGAAAGCAGTCTATTGCTGACCAGCTGACAATTGTTTTTACCTCTGAAAACCTTCTTCCGCAAAAAACAATTAAAAGATGCATGTAAGACATAAGTGGAACACTAATAATGCCTTGGGTGTTGTTACTGCAATATAAAACGTTGCTTTTTAATGAAGCTGGTTAGTATCAGATGAAATAAATGTAGTCCCACTTCTCCCAGAAAAGACCCAAGATAAAAACCAAACGACAAAAGAACTTGAAGTGCAAATGCTATTGTATTCAGAAACCCCAAAGATTTATCTTTCTAGGCTGCACACTATACAGCAGTCAAGTGTGCAGCTGTTCTTCCTCCACAGCTCCCTCCATGCTTTTTAAGCCTCTTTTTTTTTCTTTCCTTAACAGCATGTTTCAAAAAGTGGGAGTTATCAAGAGGTTCTATTATAAACCTAGCACAAACTTCTACAGGAATACCAATAACATAACAGATCATCTTGAACTTTAATGTAAAGAGGCTGAAGCAGGATGAAAATCCACAGCTCCCCAGGAATGCAGACATGGGAGAAAAAGAGAGTTCTGCAAACAAGCACTAACAGCATTGTTACTAACAGTAAGGAAGCAAAAAGTGCTGCTGCAAGATTTGCCTTGGGTCAGATTTCAGATAAAGTGAAGATATTTAGTATGTCTACACATATTAGGAGTGACTCAAAAACCCGTAGGTGTAACTTAATAAAAGAAAAAAAATAAGGTGAAACACAAAAAACAAACAGAACAACCAAAGAGTTAACAAAACAAAATCCTTGTGCCTTTGTGTCTTTTAATAAAAGAAAATGTGGGCGGTGAGATTTAAATAACTAAATAAATAGGAAGGGAAAAAAATATCACAATTTGGAGACCAGTTGTTCTAACCATTCTCTGCTTCCTGATGTTTCTGTGAAGGCTAACATTTGGGGAGAAACCCTCACTGTGCTGTGCAACAGACCTCCTCCGTGCAACAGCCACAGTGGTGAATAGCACACTACCTGAACACAGACTGAAACCAAATAGTTATCCAAATGCTTTTAATTATCTTATCGTCATTATCCAGGTCTATGCCTGACACATTGCTAGACAACAAGCTGCTTTGATGCAATCAGGACTGATTGATCAAGTAAATTTTTGGCCATGCAAAACAAGAGTTTCAAAAACTACAAGTGCATGTTTGCCTTTTCACTCAGAAAGATAAATAAATTGCCTTTTTTCCTCCCTCCCTCTAAACTACATTATCTCTGAAGATTTTTTCATATATAATTAGACATGGTAGACTACTTTATCTACCTCTGATCATCAGAAATTTAAAAGCAGTTGAATCTATAGGTGGGGTTTTCTCCTTATTTTCAATCAGTTCAGCTGAACTGATGTATAATGCAATCCGAATACTCCCTCATTGCTTATGAACTCACAGTTTATATAACTGAAAGCCTTTTAAAGTTCTGAAGACACTTTGTTTAATTCACTCTCAATTGTGGGTACCTTCCAACCCCCAACACTCAGATCAAGCCCATTGGGTCAGACTCTCACCAAGGGCAACTCCACTGCTGCTCAGATGAAGACCTTGGCTGTTATTCAGCCGTCAGCCTATTTACCATCACCCTCCCCACCTGAAAAAAATAGATATGTTCATAGGATTAAGCATGGGAATATACACAGTCATAACTGGTGCCCTCAAACAAGAGTCAAGGACGGGCAACACAGAGTAAGGCAGTAAATATGAGACTAAAATTCACAATACCATCATGTAAATGAACACACTAATCATTCCTATGAATGAATGATGAATAATGAATATGAATTGAATGAATATGAAATTAATATACTACTGATTTTCTTTTTTAAATAAAATATGCTGCCTTGGCTGGAGCTAACTACTGCCTCCATTGTACACTGTACACTTCGATGGTCTAATGTGATAACGTCAGGCTCACATAACAATTTGGGCTGCTCTAAATATAACATTGGTCCACAAGAGGAGCACTCTGCATTACTAACCCAAATGAAGCATGTCAAAAAGTAGATTTTACATATGAGCCATTTGTTAAAGTGGGTGGCCAGAAACAAGCTTTTTTAAAAAGGGCTATTTTTGTCTCAGAGGAAATTAAAAATAAAAATGCTTAAGAATAGGATACAACCACCAGCAAATTTTTTATTATAATTTTAGGAAGATAAATGCACTTCAGATTGTGCTCCTCTAGTCAGTCTAAATGCTATGCGTGGCACTGTGACACAGATAGCAACTTCCTCAGAGATATCTGCAAGTGCTAACATTGTATTATGATCTTTTTCTGATAGAGAAATACAACACATCATACAACTCTCACACAGAGATTTCACTCCTCCAAATTCCCAGATTTCATTCCTCCAAAACATTATGTGCATCAAGTTGTAGCAAATGAAGTAGCACTTATCACCACACAGTAAAATTCATTGCAAACAGCCAGTCACGATAAAAGCCCACACATCTGAGGTTCTTTACCACAAGAACACAGAAGGAGGTTTAACATCAGATGTAATGTGAAGATTCTCAGTACACAACACACACGTCTTAGTTTTAGGAACCTGCTTGTCATAATGAGATCACAAAGTCAGACAATCAACTGAAAACTGTGCTTATCAGTTTAATTTCTAATACCGAGATGAAAAAACTACTCCCAACTTGTTGAACAGCTCATTTTCCGTCAACAGGAGCTCTACAAATGTTTCTAGGCAAAGACAAACATCCTTAGTCTGCCAAACAAATGGCTTTTAGCTTTGTTGTGGTCTGGTCCTTTGACTGTAAGCCATGTTAGATATGGGAAAAGAATTACATTTAATTAGTGCTGCGAGCCAACAAAATGAGTTAAAAAAAACCAACCCAGCGAACCAGCAATGGAAGCAGAGACACATACTGGGTAATGATCTTGAATCAATTTTACTGATTATGCTGACATATTGAAAGCAACAAGGGAGTAGGGGGAAGCAGGACCCCTTTTTTTAAGCCAAGTCTCTTTGAACATGCTGAAAGACAGATTAGAAGCATTCCTGCATTAGCTATTGGAAAAGTTTTGGTAACAAATGATTTTAAAAAATACTAAAAAAGTTTGCTAAAAAGCAAGTCAGTACACTCGTCAGAGGCAGAGCATATCCTGGGCTCCTTACTCCCAAAGTGTGGGGTTTTTCATGAGGTGCTGTCCCAAGCCAGCTCAGGCTTTACCTGTGTTAGTCTCCTCCAGATAACCCCTCACTGAAATACACCCTACATAAAATTAGGACCCTCAACCAGGAAGCCTTTAAACCAGTTTGCCTCAAACAAACCACAACTTGAAGAAAGAAAAAAATAAAAATACTTGTTACAAACAGAAAAACTTGGGCATTTTAAATTCTCATCCTTTTCTTGCAGTTTTTAAAATACTGATTGACCCATGATTAGAAAGAACACAGTCTATGTTAAAATAGATGTTTAAAATCTCTAAAAAGCTTTAGCAAAAAATGACCCAAACAAGTGGCAAAACATCTGCACAAAATGAACAAAACTATTTGGCTAAGGAGCCGAGTTCTAAAAAAAGAAAAGGAGAAGTGATTAAGTGCTATTACATGGGCTTCGTAAAAAAAAAAAAAGAAAAGCCTTGCATATAATGGTATTGCTAATTCAAAAGAAACCAAAACAAACAATTTTTTTTTTTTTGGTCTAGGAGGAAGTGAACTACTGTAGCATCAGCACTTGTTTCCAGTGAGACCAACCTTCATTGGAACCGGGTACACAAGTACATTTGTGGAGAACAGTGATTATGACTAACACGGCCAGCATGGGAAAAAAGCTCTAAGAATTCCCTTTTCTTTCAAAGTAGGGAAGTACCACTTAAGAGTTTCCTCCTCACTAAACAAGAGTAGCAGAGTAGTAATTAGGTCCTAAAACAACAGTTAAGAGTAGCTGCATGTGGCTACCACAGACTTCCTCAGCAGCAGACAAGAAACCTGACTCTTCTGAAGAGCTGAGCTGCTGAATGCTGAGCTGTCAGGACTGCAGCCGCCCAGAGCTTACTGTGAGGACATACCAAGAATTACTGCTCCAGAAAGCAAAGCAAGCCCTTAACAAGGTTAACTTCTTTCTGGCAGCTGAAGTATCGGTGTTGGAAGGCGTAAGGCAAAGAAATCAGAATCGGCAGCCCATCATCACCATTTGTTTCCCCACCTCAGGATGAGCAGGGTATGCAGCTACACCGCAGCTGAGAAACTCCACACACCACACCCTCTCCTCGCCACGGCCCTTCCCTCCCCACCATACCTCAAATATTTTATCGCTCTCTCCAGAAGTGCAAGATCAGAAGCACTTCCATCTTAGCTTCCCCTGCATCTACAGGTCGCGTGCGCAGTTGGCTTCAAACGCGCTGCTGGGGGGGAAAAGGGGTAAGGTTTGCAAAAAAAAAAAAACAAACAACCCACAACAAACAAAAAGCCTTGGTAAAGTAAAATTGGGAAGAAATGCATCGTGCATTCATTCTGCTTATTGTGACAAACAGGTATTTAATCTCAAGGAAATGACTTCCCATTTTTCAGTTGAGAACACTGATATATCTTGCCCATTTTTTTTCTGTGCTCAGGTAACAAATGAGTTTAGGGAGCAGAGCACATTAGCAATCTCACTCCCCAGATTTGATCTGATTTCTACCATATTATTCTTCCAGACTCACTTAAAAAAATCCAGTGGCAGGCAAGACCAATTTGCAAATCATGCTTCATAATCTAATTTTATAAATTGTAAATAAAAATGAAATCACAACACGAGTAGACACTGAGCAGGCTGAAATCCATGAACCAAAGGGTGGAGAAGTGCACTTCCAGCTTGTGGCCTTGCCAACTGAGCACCTGCAACTTGGGAAAGGTTTGCTTTGTACCTGAACAGGAGCTCCAGCTAAGCATTAAGGCCCAATCTCAAGATAGCACCATTGGAAGGATTAAGATTTTACATTTTTGTCTCAAAACACAGCCTCTCTACTTTTTCTCTGACCATTTTTCCCATGCCCTGACTCCCCCCGCTTCATATCACACAGCTTGTGTTTCTCTTCCAAGTGCTTCAAGCATTTAACATCATTTTCAGGTACTCAAAGTTGCACAGATTTGCCACACAAATCAACTTTATCTAATCCATCATATTACCTAATTTGCATTTCATTTCCTCTCTGCTTACTCAGAAATTACCAATAACCTCAGGGATTAAGCTGAAAAAAAAAATACCTGAGAAAGCTGGAACCACTTTATGTACTTTTCCCCAGCCTATAGAGTCAGTAAGAAGGTGCCACCTGCTCGGATGACAGAGCCTTTCATCTCTAGGTTATTCTTTGCCTCCCAACCAAACTGTACAATGTCAGAACTTGTGTGTTTTTCCAATTTACTTTTGCACCATTAATTTTGATAAAAACATCTAGCCACACGATCCTTGTAGTATTTGTATAAAATCTGAATGTGTACACTCTCCCAGTTTACCCTGGTCATGCTATTTCCTTTTGTTTGCAGGTAAGTCCTGGGTATTCCCTCGTTCAAACAGAAATATTGCAGGGAGGTGGTTTGTTGTTTTTTTTTAATCAAACTACTCAAAAGTAAATAAAAAGCCTTTGACAGCAGCACTTAAAAGGACAGAGTCAGAAAAGTCCTAGGTAAAAGTGACATTTAAATGTACTTCCTGCAGGCACTCCACAGCAGACTGGTTGCTTGATGAAAGAGTAGCATTTATCACTACTTGTTAAAATAGATAAGGCAATACAACTGTAACAGCACATTAAACATTTGAGGCTAGAGGGAAGAAACCAGAATAGCCATGCTCCAATTTGTTCCACAAAACCACAGCACCTTTTCTGCTGCAAACTATGTGAAAGGCATACAGATACTGCTCGGCCTTCAGTCCAGAGGCAGTATTTTCAAGGGTGGTTTAAGAGGACAGAAGACAAGCTTTGTATTTCTAAGTTCAACAAAGTGACCAGCACAAAGGAGAGAGGGGACACACCACCAAAGCATGAATGTCCTCTCTACAGAGTTTGCTGTGCTCGGGAGACAAAGGAAGTGGCCAACACCACTGTTCTCTCAGTTTACAGCTCTCTACGAGTTCATCTTGAACAACTGCAGCGTTGTCAAAAATATCTGTTACAAACCTAGTTATTAAATACAGTGGTCAGATGTGTGCAAGGTATGCAATGCTTCAGATTCTCCAGCACAGAGTTTCAGGGTTAAGGGAAGGAGGTGTTGACACAGAACAAGTTACAGTACAGTTGAAAGATTAAATGTAAAAACCTACCTTTTGTAGACTAGTTGGGTTCAGCTGTGCTTTGTCAATTATTTTTACGGCAACCTACAGGAAGAGATCATAATCAGTATTTTCCAGATGAACAATGCAGAGTTATTACAAGATGGTCAAATTCAGTAAAAGAAATGGAAAACATGAAAATTACACCAAACCCACTCAAGTTTCTTCAGCACATTACGTACTTCTATTTAAACTAAACCCATTTGGAATTAACACCTAAAGCATACTTTACTTCTACTGCAACAAACTAAACAGGAGAGTGGAAAAACCCCTAGTATTTTAAGCGTATTAAGACAAGAAGCTCACTTAGCCTTTAGCTTGACATTAAGGCCATCACACTTATTACAGTGGAAGCTCCCACACCAGACAGTGCCCCGACAGAGAGCAGCGTGCTACAGATAACACTTACACATAATTACACAACAGATTAGACAGCACTGGCCGGGCATTGGCAGCTTGGGAAGGTGCTTCTAAAAGCAGAGATTTCAGAAGAAACTGAAAGTAATTTCACAGAGATTCTGCAAGAACTAAGTGCACCTTTGGAAATTTACTAAATGTTTGCGTCAATTCGTTCCCTGATGATACAAAATGAACTATCACTTCTGCATTAACAAATACCCACTGGCTATAGCACAACAATTTGGGCAAGTTCATTCTTTTACTGGTTCTAATCTTTCCAGTAAATACTGCATAGAAATATTAAAGAACAAAAAATTTTCACAAAAGAATCAAAAGAGAAATGCAACACGGTAACTAGTCAGAACCTGAAGACTTCAGACAATGAATAGGCAAGAGAGATGAGCGTCAGTGCAATGCAATCTGGATACAGGATGAGTTACAACAGGAAACGGGAATCTTTCTAGAATTACATGCCAATTGGTATTTTTCCTTTCTAAATTAGAGACTCAGAAGAAACCAGAAGAAAACTCTACAGAAGCCAAGGAGATGGTGCCTCTCAAAGAGGCAAGATCCTGCAACTCAGCTGATTATAATACTGCAGGGGTGCAAAGCAAGGGCTTTCGATTCCCCTTGAATTTCTGGCTCAGACGATGGATGTTGCTCCTTCCCATGCCACAGCTCCTCATTTCCCTGCACGGCTTTGCACTATATTTGTCATCCTGTTAACATGGGGTTGGCAACACGTGGAATACAGAATATCTTACATCAAAGCAAATTTATATGCCTACATTCAAGTGCAAAACCATATGGGATTGATGATCATTATGAAGAGGGTAAGAGGGAAACAGTGTTCAACACTTGGGTGCATCACAGAATTACATGATGGATACAGAGTTTCCTGAAACTGAGATTCAAGATTTATTTTGAGCCCTTCTAGATGCAAGACACAAGGAGTCGTTACCAAGAAGACACCTAAGAATACTTTTGCTCTGAGGAGTGTTTTCTTCTAAGGTATGCTCCTGAAATTAGAGATCACTATTTCCTGAGGCAAAATTCCATTGCAAAACCTTGAGAAATCACTTCAAAAATACAAACAAGAGATAAACACATTCAGCAGTAGGTATTTTTATATTAGCAGCTGTGTACGAAACCAAGAAAGATTTTTATCTCTACCTTTATGCCTGTTGAACTACTGTCACAAAGGTAACAAAGTTATTCAAATCCTGCAATCTGTTATAAATTCATATTGGATGTAGAATGACCGTTGCCTTTGTCAACAATAGATAAAATTATCTGAAGGACACCTGGCATCCTAAGACTACCCACACCACAGAAGATGGTCATTTAGTAAGGGCATTCCACTCACAAAAAGTTGCATTTGTGTTCTGAGTTGTACCATTCTAGTCAATCTTTGAAAGATGTAAACTTGTTTCAACCCATGACATCTTAAGGTACCGGGTTTCTTCAAAACACAGTTCACCTCTCACACTGTGCACTGGTGCCAGATGATCAGAGAGGTCTTTGACGTTGGCAGATCCCTGGAGATACAAGGAAGGTACACACCTCACTCTTCTGAAAGGCAGGCTCACAGGCCTGTTTGGTGTGCTAATTATAGCCTTAAAGGCAGGATGAATTTAGAGAATTCCTTCCCACGTGAACACTGAGAGTACAATGTGTTAACACAAACTTTAAGAGCTTGAACCCATCATCAGAACACAGAGCAATTTCAGGTGCCTTGATAAGGTCTCCAAATCACAGGTGAGGGGAGCTTGCCTTCAAGAATACTTTTGACCAGCCTGAGAAAGAAAAACCTCTGTTTTACTAAGCCCAGTTAATAAAGCATCAAATTGCCTTCCAAACCAGAAAGTTTACTCTCTTTACACAAAGTGAATCCGGAATGGTTTCAAGTATTGTGTGCTTTTGTGTTTCAAGTACATGGCCAATGCTAGAGGAATGCAAGTCCACCTACACTGTTACACCGCTGCATCAGCCATGATAGTCTGTGTGAGATCGTTAGTAGAATTAAAATTAACTTTGCTTTCACCATTCACAATAACATGACTTAAAACATTCCTCCTACATGACTTGAATGAGGGAGTTAAAGCAATAAGAAGTTGAGACACTGAGCAAATTGGCCAAACTGCTACTATTCAGAATGCTTTTTCCTTCTTAAATTTCACTTTTTCCAAGGAAAGAAAAGAAAGAATGACAATAGATTCCTTGGAGTCAGACTTGGATCCTGAAAGAATCCTGTCTCACTAGGAAACTTCAACTTCTTGGCTATAAACTGAACACATGCCTTTAATGAACAGAAGGATCCATGTATTTTTGGCTATGATTCCAACCACCTTAGTAACAGTAAAAGGTAGTTTTATCTTTTAGATTAATTTTGGCAAGTATGGAGAACTTGTCAGAGGAAATAATCCTTGATAAATTACAACAGGGAATACACAGCTTAAAACCCAAAGAATTAACAAAAGCAGATTGACAATGAAGATTCTTGGTTTCAAAGAGGCAGACAGACAACAAATAATACTCTGCTCAGCCAAGGATCTCCAAGGAGCCCGTTTCTGAACAGCAGTTCCAGAGCAGTGAAGCTTAACCCACCCTCCACACCTCTGCCTTGAGCAGAAGGCCAAGCACTCCTTGGCAGGACAATTCAACCCAAGTTAGGGTGATGTCCTCCCCAACCCTTGAAAGGGCTAAACATTTCTCCCTTTCTGTAATTTGAGGCTGGGCTCTCATCATAGATCCTGTAGACACACTAAAGATGTAAATGAAAGAGAGTCCTTGAACTTACTTCAGCTGGAAACACTGAATCTGTATCTCAAGCAAGAGGAAAATTCATAGGGAAGGGCTCCAGATGTAAGGAGATGAGCAACTACCCTAAAAGAATGCTAGAACAAACATACCCTCCTCCTAAGAAGTAATAGAAAAGTGCTGATCTGTTGCACGATTTAGAAGTTAATCAGCTCAGAGATATAAAGCGGAATTGCCATAAAGTAAAACTGAACTGGACACGTAAAAGGACATTAAGAAAAGCCACACAGATAACAAGGAGAGGGTAAGTAGGGTTCAAAGAGCAAAGATACAGTAGAAATGGAAACTTATTGATGCGTGACTCCCAAAACCAAGCATTATATTTTGGATTCTGGTACATAAGATGGAAAAAAAGAACAGGAACTAAGATAGGACAACCAGCAGGAACGAGTGTGTAAAGCAGCAAATCACAAATTCAGGAAGATGAGTGCTGTCTGTCTGAGGTCAGACTGAGAACTTTATCCCAGAATTACTAAGAGTGGCAGGATTAAAGAAAAAAAGAAAAAAGCATTCTTGTAGCACAGATTTCTCACACCTACCAAGAACAAAATGGCAGCACAGGTTTAAAAATTCTCTCTCTTTTTTTTTTATCTAGGAGAGCCATTTACCACAATATTTTTGAGCTCAAAATTTGCAAGGAAAAAACCAGAGAAACAGACAGAAGGGTTAAACGCAACAGATTTTCCTACAGTTAATTGTGGCCTATGGAAACACACAAGATATGACTATCTGAACTATTGTGAAGCCTCAACTAGGAAGATCCATGGAAATTATTGTACTAGATAAGCTGAAATGTGCACAGAGCTTTTTTAATTTAAAAAAAAAAAAAAGCTAAAGAGATCAGGAGCTTTTCAAGGACAAGATTTGGAAACAATCTTGTTTAATATCTGTATCAGGGGCTTTGGCACGGGAAGTCAAACCAGAATGATTAAGTCTTTTGAAGGAGTTAAGAGGCACCATCAAATGCAATGGAAAACTGATATAAACAACCTTGGAGATGAGTTAGCAAAGAAAGTGAGATTCAACATAGTACAAGGTGCTGCTGCTGATCACAACCAAAACACATCAATGTCACAGCCATCAAAAAGGTTAGTACAATCTAAAGATTGATCGGATAAATACTTCCATAAGGGCAAGGGTAAATTAATGACACGGAGGAAATTGTTATCCAGAATATTGTGAAGAATTCCGGTCACACACATCTAAAATATGTAATTTTTATCAAGAGATCACCTAGCAAGAAGAGAAACTTTTACTCATCTCTCCTACAAGCTGAAAAAAAAACCCACCTTCAAGATATTCCTACAAAACTAGATTAATTGTTCTCTTCAATGGAATGCCACTCATTCTAGGCAATCAGGAGCAATGGTTACGTCCTGGAACATACATATGCTCTGAAATGATTCAAATTCAACTGATTTATTAACTTAATACTTAAATCTTCACAAATTTGGCCAAAGATTTTACACTGTCACTTCATTTGTTGAAATTTCAAACAAAAATAACGAACCAGAGCTCAACACACAGTTGCGTGCAAGTAAAAGAAAATGTAATTTACTTTCTGCAGAGCAACATGTGACACATGATACCCACCTCCAAATCCTACACCTATAATAATAGCAAATAAACACTAAGTACTTGCATTTCCTATGTTAAGTATCAGTAAAAAGAGGAGGGAACTTAACCAGAAAGCAGCTAACCAACAACTCTGTCTACAAACATGCACTAACTTTAACACCAGAAGACAACAGCTGATCACTAGAATTGTGAGCTAAAAAAACCCCCCAACAAAACAATAAAAAAATCCCTTCCAACAGCTCTTGAAAAATTATGTTCCCTCTGCTCCTCCTAGTGCTACTGAGCTCTGTATTAGCCCAGAAAAAAGAAATTCTCTTGAAGTGTTGGAATCGGCCACCAAGCTTTCTAAAAGTCCTTGCCAGTACCAGCAAATATTTACTTCATTAGACAGGTTTGGCAAGAAAAAGTCAACAAGGTGTTTCTCCCTCTTTCAGTACGTCGAGTTGCTATTAATAAAACAGCAGCAAGAAACACCTTACTGTAGCAAGCAAACAAGACTAGGGCTCACCAAATCAGAACCCTCATTAAGTGCAAGTTATTAATTACATTGTAATGGTATGCAGAAACTAATTATGGAGCTGAGTTAGACACTATGAAGAGATAGAAGAGGAAGCTCGTCTACATCAACAACTCTGAGTAACACACAAACCGGCTCTGAACGAAGTGGTGTGTTTTCCCAAGGCTGCCCAGCGCTGCCAACATCGACAGAACTCCTGGGAGATACATTGCTTTGGCAAGAAAATACTGTATTTGGGCTACTCAGACAGCAATCAAGAAGATATATTAGTTCTCATTCCTGACATCCCCTCCAGTACAGCATCGTGCTGTGCAGCACAGAGACACCAAGAGGCAGCCTTCCCAGCAAGTTTATTTAATTGCTATATATTGAGCCCTTTTTTTGCAAATGCAGGATTCAGCAGAGAATTCTAGTAGCAAACTTGTACCCAATTTAGTTGGACAGGGACTTGTCAAAAATACAAATTTAAGAAACCATTTTCAAGATCAATTGTTTCGTAATCATTCCTAAAAAAGAAAAAAAATACAGTTTTCCATTTCCGTATTTTTCTACATCAGTGACAGTATCTCTAGTAAAATGTGTTAAATGTTCACAGATTTAGATGATGCTATTCTAAGACAACCTTCACACCTACTGCAATTCACTACTGTTTACAGCCATACCACTTTACCTCTCTGCCAGTTAGGATGTGCCTTGCCAGTTTTACTTTTGCAAAATTCCCCTTTCCAATGGTTTTAAGGAGTCTGTAATTTCCAATATTCTGCTGCTCATCTGTGCAGGAAGCTATAGAGCTCCTGCAGCGAGCTCCAGAGCGCCCAGTTCGAGAGGAAACTTCCTGCCGTCCATCTCCATGGGACGCGTGCTGCAAGAAAAACATACACAGGTAAGGCTGAGAAATAAAGACAAAACACATCAATGATGAGAATTATACAACACTCAAAAACATCAGCGACTCCTTTGAAGAAACCTTCAAAGGATCCAACCTAAACTTCAGATTCATGTTGAACTTTGCTCTGATGGGAGACAATAGAGGCTCCCAGTTCATAATACAATATCCATTTCATCCCCTGGAAAAGACCGAGTGGAACATCACCTGAACAGCAGCAACAGTTGAGCATTTTTACAACCTATGTGGACTGAACAATCAGTTCTGAAACATGGAAGTATTTGATAGTATTTCCCATTTGCACTACTCTGCCTACCTAGAGCAGGAAAGCCTTTGGAAAGGAGACGGGGAGAAAGCTTTTCCAAAAGCGCACACAGTAAAACGTTGAGCCTTATTGGACAGTTTAATACTACTGCTAAAATAATAAAAGGTTTTGTTGTGGTTTTTTTTTCCTTTCATATTAGACTCCTATTCCTACAGAACCTCACAGTCCGGAAGGCCTGAAGAACAAGGGACTAACCTACAGAAACCTCAGGCATTAATAGCCTGAGCATCAGTTATAGATACTGTCTGCAATCTGTTTTCACTCAGTTTCCCTAAACAGCTATTAATTGTAACAAGGTATGGGTATATCTCAGACCTGTAATAGTCTTTATTCATTAGGTCGCATGGTTAAAGTAACAGTAAAGTCTTTTCCACCTCCTGACAGCCTGTTTACAAAAGAGACTAAGGGACTGCTCACATGCCTTACACCTCAACTCATGGTTGAGGTCTATACACCAACGTCACTAATTAAAGTAACAGTTAGAAATGCTCAGTAGTCTGCAAATGTTGACCAAATGTTTGGCTACACAGAAGATTACACACTAAGTTCACAGTCATCCCAGAAATCCCAGATCTTGCTCTTCTACTGCTACTTCTCTTGCTGAAAGCCAGCAGAGACAACCAAAAATCCGGCATTACAGCAACACTCAAGTCTGAAAATCGCTGCAGCACAAGGATGTGAGATCATAACTCAAGAGCTAACAACCATGGTAGAGTCACAAATGAATAAATCCATGCTTGCGTGACAGTAGGCCAGTTTCACGCTCTGTTTAATAACCTGGCACAACCTTGTGACCATATACTCTGGCATCTTAAGTTCCTTGCTTTGTTAATCTGAGTGCAACAGCTGTGATCCAATTATTTTTAAAAACACATTCATTTCATTTAAGAAATATTACCGATAGTAGTCTACAGCTGATCTGGGAAACTTGTTTCAATAGTTTTTATTTAACACACACACACTGTGGTGCATGTGATGTTTTAGTGTCAATCTGCTTCTCCTTACTGCCTGACCACTCGTTTATTACTAGATTTGTACTTCCCATACATGTAATATAAGTACCATGATCACATTACCCCTCTACTTGTAAGTTTTTTTTAGATTTATATATATATATAATGAACTTCCTAAACAGGCTCCTGCAGGAATGATTAAAGACATGAAAACTTTTCTTGTAGTTCCTTTCAGAACCCTCTACTATTTTTCCAAGATCATGCTACAACTTGACATGCTGTATCACCACTAGGTGCAGGAAGACAAAGCACAGAGATTGCATCTTCTGTTCAACGCTCCACTGATTTTACATGGACAGAACCAGCCTTTCTTGGCAGAAGACCATCTGCATCTGATCATCCAACACTGACCCTAACTCTTCTTTAAAATTACTGTTTCCCATTCCCTTGCCACACACGATGACTTTCATTCCTGGTTCCTTAAATACATGATCTTACACTTGGCTACAGTGAAATGCAGAGTTTCCTCACATGCAGGTTATTACATGTTCTTGATGACTGGCCTATCCTGTCCTATTTAATACTCAAGCAATCTTTATCCCAGCTTTCAGGAGCAGTAGCATACACTTCTTCCAAATCACTAATAAGTGACATAGGAACAAGAAGTACACCCATAATAAGATCCAGTAAAAATTCAACGCTTGATAACAATTCCTTGTTCTCATTAATGTCTCAAGATCTGTGACAACTAGGCAACTATTTATGAATCAATGATTCTCAAGGAGAGGAAGGATAAGACCTGCTGCCCAGCTGAATGAACTACTAAAGCCAGGGAAATCAGCAATTTCACTATCTTGCATGCTCTTAATGCCAGGCTGGTGCTGGTTGTTCAGGCCACCTTATTTACCCCTGTATATACATACTGGTACAGCAATGTCCATCCGCTGTACTCTCCTGCCTTTTGACTTCTAATAAACCCTGCAGCACACAGTGAAGAGAACTTCTCAGTCAGCTCCTTTGGTACCTTCAAGTGTCAAGTTATCTAGACCAGCTAGAAACAAGCAGCAACTGCTGATGCTAGATGCTAACATCCTCCTACATTGCTACCCCCAGCAATCAGAAAACGGGATGCTCCGTGCAGGGCCACAAAGATGTTTCTTGGCTATTTTAGAGGAAGGCTCCCTTTCAATTAAAGTACAGCACCCCGGGAATACAGCTGAACTACTTACATTGCACTACACTGAGTTGATAACCTACTTCAGAAAAATAAACGTATCAGCACTATTTAGACAGAGCCCTTTCACAGCTGGGCACACGTGGCACAGCAACTCAAGTGGCTTCAGCAAGAGCCAGGGCTTACTCCAGGCTCCCCAGCAGACATGCTCCACAAGTACAATCATACAACTGTCTAGGTTGGAAGGGATCTTTAAGATCATCTAGTCCAACCATCAACTTAACTTTGACTAAAAAAAATAATAATTACTAAACCATGTCACTAAGCACCATGTCAACCTGTCTTTTAAATACCTCCAGGGATAGTGCCTCAACCACTTGTCTGGGCAGCCCATTCCAATGATTAATAACCCTTTCCATGTAAAAATTGTTCCTGATACCCAATCTGAACCTCCCCTGGTGCAACTTGAGGCCATTTGCTCTTGTCCTATCACATATGACTTGGGAGAAGAGACCAACCCCCCCCATCTCTGCACCCTCCTTTCAGGTAGTTGTAGGAAACCATAAGGTCTCCCCTCAGCCTCCTTTTCTCCAGGCTGAACAACCCCAGCTCCTCCAGCCTCTCCTCGTAACACTTATTCTCCAGACCCCTCACCAACTTTATCGCCCTTCTCTAGGCCCACTCCAGCACCTCAATGTCTTTTTTGGTGGCAAGGGACCCAAAACTGGACACATACTCAAGGTGGGGCCAAAAGCAGGTTGCTTTTGAAACCCAGAGGTGAGGCTGGAAACAGAGGATCTGCATCTGGACTGGTTTGTGCCTGAAATAATAAAATACATTAATTAAAGCTGAGCTAGCTTAGGAGGCAGGTGAGATGTGGGCATCAGGTACCATGTATTCACAAACCACAGAACCTGGGTACAGGTTTTTCACAACTGACCTTATTCATACCCTCCTTTATATAAAACTATATTAGGTAAAAGAAAGATTACACTACAAAATTCTATTCCACATAGTAGACCCCCAGTAAATATATATTGAGAGCTTCACTGTCCTCTGTTTAGGAATGACTCCTTGTGTCCTATCATTTTTTTCATGCTTTCTAGATTTACACTTAAAGGGAGGAATTAACAGCTGTGAACTTATTTGGACCAGTGATGATAAATTTAACACAATCTCCTTGTATGGAGGTTTGCATTTCCAACCTAACCCAGATTATTTCTTTTCAAGAAAATGACCTAATTCATATGTGGCTTTTGACTATCAAGCTGTGTGTTCCTAAGCATTTTATGTTATCTCCACTAACTTGCTCATAGTCATGTTTTGCTCTGTGGAAATCTGTCCATTTGCAAGCACATCTTATTTGGACTTTATTTCACTTCACGTGAGTATACGTATCAGCAATTCCTTCCTCTGTCAAATACAAGATTCTTGTATCGAAGAGAACACAGGCTTTATAAAAACCTGCAGAAGACAGCTTCCCAGTTTCAACATGGATTTTCTTTTGCTTATGGAGATGAAGAAAGAAGAGGGCTTGGTAGCATAGAATACTAAAAGGCATAAACTCAAAACAGAGCAGAAGCGTTTTTCCCAGGCAAATAATTTTCAAGAAGCCATGATAGCTAGATGGGAAGCTAAATGGTGCAGGCAAAGAGTAAAAACATAGATGGTTCAGGAAAAGTTCATGTCAGGTATTGACTTGTATAGCATTTGGCTGTATTCAGCTACTTCACTGGGTGGTTTCCTCAGCAGCTACTTTGATGCAACAGAACCATTATCACAGATTAATAGCTCCAATCTCAGCCTGGAGAAGCAGCAATAGCATCCTCTGCTCTAAATTGAGATGCACATCACTTGCCTTCTCCCAAGCAGACCCTCAACTCTGCAGATTTTGCTTCCCTCACCCCTTGACCTCCAAAGATTCTGTTCATTTTCAGGCTTCTTTTCTAGGTCCACGTTTATATGGCTTCAATAAGAAAGGGGGTTTGTCTTAAAAACATAAAATTCAGAACATGCACGTGTCTATTTTCAGTAATTTTCCACATGTTGTGGTAGGTGAGCTGTATTCTCCTGGAAGCGTGTTCTGTGTAAGGGAACACTCACTCATGACACTCACCATGGCTGAGGAATTCCCAAAATTCATGCAAAGGAAGACCATTATATTGCAGGTTGGGAACTGAAGCAAGGAGACTGGACATTTTGTGTGGCTTCAGGCCAGACAGAGTCACCATATCTTAAAAGACATGCCTCCTAAAATCCACTCCTGACAAGACAGCACTTTCTTCCATATCTTGGCATGCATCAGGTTCCATTTCAAAATCTTTCACATACTTTAAAGAGGTGGGTTGTTTTCACACAGGAAGAGGGTTCTCTAAAAAACTATCCACCTTCAAGCCAACAAGACAACCTCTCTCATTAAAAAAAAAAAAAGGAAAAAAAAAAAAGGAGCATTCTCCTCCTTCCCCCAGCCCCACCCTAAGATTACTCAACCCAGAAGGAAATGGGAGTAGAACATCTCCATTCGTGAGAGAGTTTACTGAGAGGGAGGGACTGAGCCTAAGACCAACTATATTTGGAACATGATGCAAAACCCACCTTTTCGCAAAAGCCTTCCCCCACTGATGAGCCGACATCCTTTCATAGCCAGATAATGATTAGCATGAAGAGAAAGAAAAAGAAAAGAAAAGAAAGTAAAAAGCAAATGAAGTATGAAGGTGTCGATAACTGAAATCTTTCTGGTAGACGCTAGCTTTATTCAGTATCTGTATGAGTAGAGGTATCTTAACATTCAGAGCACTGGAAACACACAGGGCAGCAGCTGACTAGTATCAAAGTTCTGATACTGCTTAAGAAGGTGCCAACAGCTGAGAAAAATCTGGAAGAGACAGAATCTGATATCCATTCGAAGAGCTGAAAAACAGTAAGAAATTAGAACGCCCAAGACCTGCAAAAATCCATGTTTATTTACAGTAAGTAGGAAGCTTTCTTTTTAAATCAGGGAGGACAAATGGTATCAAGATATTTTTAAAAACATTTATCTTATACAATAGTGAAAACTACCTTCTCATCAGCCAAATGATCTAATAACATGTAATCTTACCAAAGTCTATAGGAATGCTTATTACCTTAGCTGTTACCTCATCTTTGTATGAAATACTATGAAGTGGTATTATAAATTTATTGGAGAGCTGTAAGATCAGTAACAATCATGATAGCCTCATTCAATTCAGCATTTTTAATTATAATAAGAAAAAAAACTGTACTCAAAGTCTATCCATTAAAATGTTAATAAACTAAACCTTCCAGGACGTGATGAACATTTGAGACACTAAATTGCTTCATTACCCTAACCTGTGAACACAACATTTAAATACCTGGTAATTTCTGGCTGTGCACTCTCCTCCAGCACTCTTGTTTACAGAAAAACTTATCAGGCAATACAGTTGTTTTTTTTTAAAAACACAAAAATATTTTAAGTGAAAACAAAATTCACTGCAGCCTTTCCTAACAATGGGTTTATTTTATTTCCCATTTTTCATTAACATCTTTAAGAACATACAGACTGCTGAGTACTTCTCAGTGTGAGAGAAAAAAAAGGTTAGCCCTAAGGATATTCACAGAGGTAGGCAGTGTCTTATTGCGCAGATATATCCATGAAACAGCACAGCAGGGCATCCTGTGAATGCTGACGAAGGAATTCTACTGGAAAGTCAAAACACAGGCTCACAGTTCTGGCAACCACCAAGAGGTGTCACAGTAAACACCCAACCACAATTGTCTACATACCAGTTACTGCTCTGGGAATCCCCATGTCATCATATAGTATAAAATATTACATTATTTTTCTGTTTTATGAAATAGAAAGGCATTGGGTGAAGATGTCCTGTACTTCTCCTGATTTTATGTCCTTCCTACCACTGACCAGGGCACAAATCAGAAATGGAGCAAATAGGATTTTGTCAGACCCAGGACGCCCGTGCCGACATTCCAGCACACATAATTAAAAGGCAGTTTTTAGACTAACTAGCCACATAATCACTCTTAAGGGTGAACAGTCACGGCTTCCATCTCATAACATTTTAAATGTTGTCCTACAAAGAAAAATCCCATCCAACATGGCACTGAAATTATCAATCCATGAAGGCAGATCTACTCACTTAAGTGTGATACAGCCCTACTGTTACGGATGCTGTGAGGAGTGGAACAGAAAGGGTCAGAGCTCAGCAAGGGAGACAAACACACCTTCTAGAAATACATTATAGCTGGTAAAGGAGAGAAAACACTAATTTTGATGCTTCTACTGTCAAAAGGTAAAAAACTTACTAGCCTACCATAGTACTCATTTATTTAACTGGTATGACACTTCATGAAAATGAGTGGCTAGCTTAATTAGGTCATATTTGTCAACCAACCAGTATAAAGGGAGATCCTGAAGAGTAAATACAGGCTTTAGCACATACAGGCATCTTGACATACATTCCTAATACTCCCTAACCTCAGTGAGGAGGGTGAAATAAAGGGAAAAAAACAGGAGTAACAGTTAGCACGCTCACAATTCTGGCCACAGACAAGCAGTGGGAAGAACTAGTGACAACTGCACCACTGCCCTGAACATCAGAGGAGAGTGCTGATAGCAGAGCACTAACATCCTCCAGTGAAGCTCCCCTTCACAGGCACACAGGGGCTGGCTCAGGAGTCTGCTGAGGTATTTGACATTACTTAGTTCATAATCTATACAGCATATGAAAGAGTGAATCTCTAATTCCATGATTAGCACTGAACAACAAAACAGTGAAGAAACCCTGCTTATATAATCAAAAAGATAAGTCTGGTTCCGGTTAGAAAAACTTTTTAAAAGCTCTTTTGTTGCTTCACATTATCAAGATCTGACATTCATCGTATCTTTCCAGCCAAAGTTTCTTTACTGCTGATTAAAATGGATATTTATTGACATCAGCCTGGGGAATTATAGATGAAGAGCCAACCATATTCTATTCTTCATCAACAATACTGCCAACTAAGTTGTTTCCAGAATCATCACTGTCAGTAATTACATGCTAAACAAAAAAAAAACAAAAAACACCCTCACAGTTGGTTTTCAAAGACCACATTGAGCTTGCAGACAGAAAACTTTGTTTAGACTTTAACCCTGCAGGAACAAATTTTATTTGAAAGTTAATTTTTGTTTATATGTATATATACACACACAGAGCTCAACAAGTCACTGCTTTATAGGCCAAGAATTCTTCTTATCCCAAGGGTTTCATCCAGGATACTGACTGGAGTGTTAGCACAGGTGTACTCGGTACCTTTCAGGTTTGTGTTTTAAGAGCACTAAGCAACTATGTACGTTCTAAAGATGTTTAGTGGCAGGTGATCTCCACACTAAGCTGAGCCAACCTTGATATGCCATGAGCCTGAAAAAAAAAAAAAAAACAANNNNAAAAAAAATTGACCTCCATTTTTGATCTGGCTGACATCCATGAGGCAGCATTACTTGCCTGAGAAGAGGAGGAAGTTGCAGACACATGCTGCTTATATATCATCTGAAATGGAGATCTGGAGAGACAAATGCCTCCACTCTCAGAATTCCTTTGACTTGAGTCACCTGAGACATGTAGTCAACAGGAACTGTCCGCTTACATCAATGCGAGAATGCCTTTTGGCTAGAATTAAAATGGAGAATTGAGCAGGTAAGGATATTAGGTGAGTGGGTAAGAAAGCCTAGGAAGAAGTCTATGGAATTTTAGTCTAACAAACCCTGTATTTCCTCTTGTTTATTTTCTTTCAATAATTTCTGTAGTTGTGTTCTGTTTTTCAGATTGCTATTTCTAAGGTCACACAATTTAAGTGACATTCAGTAGTGCTAATAAAATAGATGAACTCAGTCTGACTTTTTGACAGCTTCTGGAGGAAGCTCCCATAGCTTAGTTCTTCCAAAATAAAAAAAAAGGATAAAAAGAAGTTCATTTCCAGGAGTGGAACACCACAATTAATTTGTGAAAGGTGCACTAGTGCAGTTATATATATATATATATCTATTTCTCTTTGCAGTTCTGGTACAACTCAAGTTACCTTTGCCCTAGGGTGCTGTGCCTAGACTGCCTTAAATCAAACCAAACCAAATCCCAGTATGAAGCATTTCTAGCCTTTCCCACCTGAACTGGACATTCAGATTCTTTCCTCTGTGTATTTACAGTCACACAGAAAGGGGGATAAACCCCACTTTCCTTAAGAATTTGATTGAGTTGGGTCAGAGCACTGAGCAGACTTGTTGTACAGCCTGGCACTAATTAGTGCTGGCACAAACCCCGGGTGGGGAGAGGGAGCCACGGGCTGACGCCCCCAGCAGCCTCCCATCAGCTGGAGCTGACTGTGACGCCGAAATGATTACATGACAGGGCACAGGCTGTTTAGCAGAGCTGTAGAATGAAAACTCTCACTTCAAAATGGGAATATAGTAACAGCGGGTGGCTGACTCGCAAGGCCACACAACCTCATCAGGTATCTTTTTGAGTTACAGAGTATCAGATCTGTCAGGCATCCCAGGCAGTAAGAAATGCACAAAAAGCATTTTCCTGCTCTGTGAAAATCTGGAATTAAAAAAAATACATCTAAGGTAAACTCCTAAAACATATTTTATTTCAGGTTATTTTGCCACCTTCACCTAATTTATTTCAAACCAGACCATTATGCCAACAACTGGTGAAAAATATGGAAGAACATAGATGGTCCATGCAGACAAAAATCTACCAGAACTCTTGGCCACAGGCATGCTTCTCTCCTCAGTCCCTTCTTTAAAGCAAAAAACCAAAAACAAAACAAGGTTTCACGCTACGGAAGAAAGCATTCTGATTACAGATCTATTTGTAATAGGAGAAGACTGATAAATAATATATAGATTAATGTGAGCTTGCATATCGTCTGCAGATGCTCTAATGCATTTCATAGCTAATTGGTAATAAATCAAGAGCTACTGCACTAACCTTCACAGTATCTTAAAGTAATTTTTTGAACCTAACCCTGCCGTTACTAAGCCTTTCTAAATTAAAAAAAAATAAAATTAAATTAGATACCTCTGTTGCACAGAATCCATTTGTACAGGCCTGTACCAGCACAGTTGCCATCACACTGGTACATTTCAATAGCAAATTTTTCACATTAGGCACAGTCATGGAGATAAGTGTATATTTTAGTCTTGGTTTTCCTCAAATTACTTATTTTTTTTAAATTCAGATTAGCCTGCAGTACCAACACATTCAGAACAGTTACCTTCTTCCCCCAGAAACAAAGCTGTGCAATGGACACAGAGATTCAAATTAAATGGTCTAGTCTAAGATTTTTTCTTTTCTTTTCTATTTCATGTTCCTAAGAAGAAAATCAAAGTCTACCAATCTCCGTATCTCTTGTATTTCCTTATTCCTACCTAGAGTTCTCTATCATCTTGCCAGTCTTTGGGAATTTTTTTAAATTAATACTTGTCCTACTCTCCACAATCTTGTTTCTTCTGCTCCTATTTTTTTGTTGCTTGTTGTCCTCCATCCTGCCTGTACCTCCTCTTAATTTTTTGTTTACCACCATCTACCTTCCCTTCCCATTGCATTTCCATACTCTTGCCTCTTCTATTTTCTCTCCCTTTCTCCTCCTCACTAGTAAAGCAAGTTCACTCATTTTTCTGTCACCTACAGGTCCTTCATCTGTGTCTACCTTGTCTCCCAGGTTTGGATGAAGGAGGTTTCTGCTGTCTCTGTTGCTTTTTCTCCACATGCAGGACGTAATTCTGAAGAGAGGAAAGATCTGCTCCTCTCCTCTACTTCTGCCCCCTAAGCAGCCACTGCTGCACAAGACATGGCCAGCAAGCGGCTGCTCTACCTTTGCGTTGAGAAGCCAGCTCATCAGAGGCCAACAGCCAGCTTCCAACTGTTCAAGTGTGAAGTTCCTGTGATCACAGATCATCTGGGATGCCTTTCCTCTCAAAGCCAGGTGACTCGGAGCCAAATTCTTTAATCTCAAAGGCACTAAAGGCTTGATGGCTGTGAGTGGCTTTTGGGGAAAGTCACTGCAACAGTATTTCCACTACAGCAGCACACGCATGAAGTGTCTCGATAAGAAGTGGTACACACTGCCTTAAAAAAAATAAAATCCAACTGAGTACCAGCAATGAGACCTTGTCTAGTCAACAGGAGCTGCCAACCACTGAACGTGGTTAACTGCAAGAACAGGCAATGATAATTTACGCTCACCGTCATTCTGGAGGCTAACTCCATTCTCAAAACTGCAAGTATAGGCATGGATCAGCTATGATCAGCATGCTTCAACCAGATTCAACACCAGCCAAGCCTTTGTCAGAAGTGGTAACCTTCCAAGTAGGGAGAAGGTATTAAGAGGGTCCATAACCATGGCCCAAAGGCTGGCTGGATACCTTGGCACCTCTTAAGCCTCTTCCTACCCGAGCTTCCAAGAGTCTCTTGAATATTAACTAATTAAGACTTCTCTTATGTGAAAGAGAATCAAGGGCTCGATTTACTTGCCAACATAATACAGCTAGCTTTGGGGTGCAAGAACAGTTAGCTGAAGTACCAAAATCATCACACTTGGTATTAAAAAGAGACCTGGCACTCACAGCTGTTGGGGTAATTCAGACAAACTAAATACCAGATTTAAATTTAGTTTTAAGCAAAGCTTTTTGGTGAATTTCTAAGTGACCAGAACATGAGAGAGCTTGTCAAGAGATGTAGTATTGTATGGGGGGGGTGCAGGTTCAATGGATTTGGCTCCCCGCCAGCACCACCACCTACAGGTATTTCTGTGGTCACCAGCCCAGATTACAGCAATTGAAAGATATGCCTTAATCTAAACCCAAGGTAATTAATCTGCAAGCAAGACAATCCCCGTATGTTAAATTATGAAGATTACTAAAGAGAAGTGTTAGACCAATATTTTGAAGTGAGAACAAGGTGCCTTAAGTGGAAGACATGTAAAAATCTAGTGTCAAGTGCTAGAACACACAGCTTGTGAATAATGTACTTCCCTGAGCACATACTAAGTCTTTCCACCATTAAGTTATCCATAGTAGAATTTGAATTAATTATGTTAGAGAACACCTTCTACAATGATTTGCTGAGTGGCCTCCACACATATACATGGGGCTTGAAAACCTCAGTCAAGTTTGCTTATAAACTAAAACAATTATCCAAATAAGCTCTGTACAGTATTTTTGTAGAGTATGCTACAATTTCAACTCTCCCCATGGCATAGGAAGGGCCCCATAATATTTTAATTATTTTCTTCCAGAAGGCAGGAAACTCATTGAGATTTTACAACCAAATATGCTTAGTTGGCTTTTTGCTCAATACAGCCCTTAGCCTGCAGGTTGCATCTAGTGCTAAAACAAATAAAGATCACAGAAGTTAGAAGTACCTATTATGTCAATAAAATCTAAATCCCTGGTAATGCAGTAATTGTTCCATGCAGCATGTTTTCTAACACTTTGTCTGGTCTTGTTTTAAACAATGGGGTTACCATCACTTTTCTTGGGCTATTTATGGTCTGGAACAATCCAACAGTTTCTCCCGATCTTTAACCAAAGTTTCCACTTTTTATGCCAGTCCAAAACATAAGCAGTCCTCACACAAACACACAAAAAAGCCTCCTCTGTCAAGCCTAGCATCTGTCTTCTAAATAATATCAGATAGCCTTTACAGAAAGCTGAATACAAAGTTCGCTAATTGACTCATTTTAGACTGACAACTCCCTTCTGTTTATCATTTGGGGATGTGTCAGAGCCTATGTAGAAAAATGGTTAGACAGGATACACTGGGATCAAGTAAGTTTTAACTTAAAAGCAATACAGTTCCTATCTGCAGAAAGGGAGTCTCCTGCCGAGCTTCGTTCCTGGCTGTTCTATCAGCTCGTGTGGTGGGACTAGTTTTGTTTTTTTCTTTCTTCCTTTAGCATACGACCTGTGTGATTGTTAATACAGCCTTTGACTCAATCTGGTAAATAAAATGACCCAGACCCTGGCTTTGTTAAGGGGGAAAAAAAAAGGGGGGTGGGGGTGGGGAGGTGGAGGGGAGGAGGAACAGGCTCCCTTATCTGGAAGATAATTCCAATAAAGAAACCCTTTTAATGTCACCCGAACAGGTGACTAGTCTAACAGCGTCATTATCATCGAGAACCCTGCAAATTAAGCAGGGAAGAGGCCTATTATCTAGGTCACCTAGCCCACCCCTATCGAAGCCGAACGATTCCCATCTGTTTACCAGAGGCTTATTCCGCTGCTTTTAGCAATATATTGGCATATTAGGAGAAGACAGCGATCCTCCCCACACCAAGAAGCCCCTTCCCCACCAAGGATCTTCCCTCCCCGTCCCCGTTCCCACCAGAATAAACCCGATCCCCCACCACCGACAGACACCCAATACAGCGTTGCAGAGGGGGGACACCGGGGTTGGGGAGGGGGTTGGGATGCCCATAGGGAAATAGGGGTGCGTGGGGGGGAGACTTTAAAAATAATTAACGTAAATAAATCGGTAATTTTGCACAGTGCAAGCGGTAAGAGGTTAATGACAGCAGGGCGATGCCTCCCCCCCCTTCCCCACCCCGGGCTGGCCGGGGCCCAGTGTCCCCCCCTGAGGCGGCGGGGTCGGGGT
>VXBW01003429.1:848977-867177 GCA_013400375.1 Thinocorus orbignyianus
GGGATTCTACTCAGCCAGGCCCTCGGGATCCCCCTACGGCCGGGCCGGGCCTGAGGGGAGGAGCGGTGTGAGGAGGGGAGGGTGGCTGAGGTGGTGGGGAGCTGGGGTGAAGGAGCCGGGGGTGGCTGGAGAAATAGCAGCATCTCCTCCCTGGGGGTCAGGAAGGGACATGGAAACTGACCCCCGCTGCCCACTCGCTGGCCGGAGCGGGGATGTGCATCCTCCAAAATTGGTCCTGCTGTGCAGCCATCTTCAGGGTTTGGTCCTCAAGTCTTCTGACAAAGCTTGTTCTCACTTTTCATAGAATCATAGAATAATTTGGGTCAGAAAGGCCCTTTAGAGGTCATCAGGTCCAACCCCACCGCCATGAGCAGGGACATATACTCTGCACTTGTGAGACCCCACCTGGAGCACTGTGTCCAGCTCTGGAGTCCTCAACAGAGAAAGCACATAGAACTGTTGGAATGGGTCCAGTGGAGGGCCACAAAGATGATCAGAGGGATGGANCTGGCCCTGAATGTTTCCAGGGATGGGGTATCTGCCGCCTCTCTGGGCAACCTACCTACCTAGGTGTTTCACTGCCTTCAGCTTAAAAAAATTCTTTAGTCTAAATCTTCCTTCTTTCCTTGGACTTCAGCCCAGAAGGTTGTGTGTGGTAAACGTGGGAGCTCACACCTGAGGGGGATCTGAGGTTGGTGTCAGCAGATCTTGCCTGGCATGGTCAGGTGCCCATGCAGAGTTCCAGCCCCATGTGTTTTCATAGCAGCTTGGTGCTCAGCTCATTTGGTGGAGCAAGGTGGAAGCCTGGACTATCAAAACATGCTTCGTATATCCAGTTGTTACTCTGCACAATCATTTTTAAGTGGACAAAGAAGATCTCAATATAATCATGAGTAGATCTAATTATGATTTAAAAATGAGAAAGAGATAAAATGTGTATATTCAGTATATAGGTGCTTTAGAAATAAGTCTATTTCTGTTTTTTACAAAGAAAATACAAACCTTTGTAGAAGAAGGAAAACAACACAAGACACTACATCTGGTGGGATTTGTAGAAACTTGGCATCTGGGGATCTGGCATCCTAGCGATAACATTTTGTCTTTCTAAAGTATAGTTTATCCGACAAACTTTATGTCTCATAAATATTTACCAGCTTAGCTGTGAAATCCATCCTTCAATGTAGGTAATACTTTCCTTGCTTTTAAAGGCATGAGCAAGGAAAGACAGCCCTTGAATGTTACCCAATAAATAAGTTGCTTGTCTTTTGCTTTATCGTCAGAGCTACAAAGTGCTCTGTGCCACCTGGCCTGCAGAAGGAGGAACCCAATAGATTTGTGTGGCGTCTTACCTTCCTTCCTTGCTCTGAAGTTAAGCTAATGCCTTGCTCTGTGTCAATGAGAGCAATTTTGGATTTGAATATTCACCTCTTAGGTAAATGATCTGTATTTCCATGCGTACATACCCATCCATGTGTGTATACGCTCAGGCAGTACGTCCTCATAGTGGAGACACTCTCTCTGGGCAGCTGGCAGGACCCTTTTCACGGAGAAGGCGGTGGGATTTGCCTCTGTCTGGATTGCCAAGGGCAATCATGAAGTCAGAAGAAAAGCAAGAAAAAGTATCCACGTCTCCTGACTCTCTCCTTTTGCTATGGGGCTGCTGCTTCATCTTTTCAGTTGCCAGTAGAATATGTTATTTACAATGTGCTTGTAAAAAATTGTAATTGGCTTATGGCAGAGTCAAAAAAAAAAAAAAAGGGTAGAAAATAGAGGGAGATCTACTTGGGTTGTTAATGAGGGTGATGCTGTCACCCTGCACTCGTGAAGGGTGCCTTGGCAAAACTGAGATCCATGGAAGTTCTGTGCACAGGCACAAAGAGGTATTAAACTAAGCTAAGCATTGTGTTACGCTTACTTGCGTTGCCGTTCCATGGAAGCAGCAGTCACTCAGATAAAATCTGAGCTGTACAATGGTGGACAGCTAGGTGAAAATCCTAGGCCTGTTGGTATAATAGGAGTTCTGCAGTTGCCCGCAATAAAGCCTGAGTTTAATATTTGCAATCCTAATTAAAGGGGGCTGGGGAAAGGATGCAGGGGGAAGGAAAGTTGTGGGGAAGGACTATCTGCCTTTTTCAGAGTCACGTTTCTGATGGGCAAAGTGATACTGAAATAAGAACTTTTGAAGAAATGCTTGAGACCACAAAAAGAACAGCAGCTGATTTTGCAGTTTCAGGGCCAATAAACGGCAACATTGATTAGTGCTGGTTTTTACTGTGTAGCAAAACTTGCCTAGAGAATGACAAACTGTGTAGCTGCTACTTTCTATTTCATTGTTGCTCTCTTCTGGTTTTCCATTTAAACAGATGAGTTCATTTCAAAGTGTATGAATTTCCTTCTTAGAAATTGGGTCACATTCAAAAAACTGATGGCATGGGTTTCCTATCTCTTTGTTGCCTCTAAGTATTCTGCATATTGTCAGGTACTACTTAAGCCATGTTCACGGATCAGAAGGTGATTTTATTCCGATCTAAACACTCTGAAAACCCAGAAAGCAGTCTGATAATCGAATTGTGCTTCCTGGTTCTCCAGCTATCGCTAGTGACAGTGACGGTGATTTCCTAAGTGGGGCTTAGATGACAATGTTTGCCTGTTATCTGGGATAGGTTGGAACTCACGCTTTGAGCGGTACTGGCTACAGCACTAGCAGTTGTAAAAGCTTGTTTTTGCCAGTAGAGTTGGAGAATATGACTCAAAGACACACAGGAAGCAGATCTGCTAGTTAAGGTGACTTTTTTTATGTCACTCTTGGCTGTCGCCACACACACAGAACAAAAGAAAACAATACCATGCAAAACAACATCATTGTGGTGAAGAGTTCAGATTTTTTTTTTTTCTTCTGGACATTAAAAGTTGCACTAAAAATCTCTTAACGCTGCACTGCACAGAGTAGATCCTGACTTTAATGCATTTGCAATCAGAGTAAAAAAAAAAGATTGATTACAATTGCTGAACAAAACATGAGAATTGATTTTAATTGTGCTTCAATGCATGGGATGTGAGTCTCAATTCTGGGAAAAAGATTTTGCAAATGCAAAACTGACTGGAGAATTTCTTACTTTAAAGGCTGGAGTCTGAAAGACATCAGCTGGCAGAGACAAGTGGAGAATCAGGTAGTGTAATCATTACAGCTACCACTCTGCACTGCAGCTATGACAGTATACATCAACTGGGAATCTGCCCAAATATTTTATACATGTATATAATATTGCTATATTATTATAATAGATATAGTATTGTATTTTATATCTATAAATACCAGTTTAGATTGATCAATGTTACCCCTCATGTAACTCTTTGGTGTTTCTTTAAGCCTTTACAAAACATTTTAAAGTGTGTAACAGGGAGGTAACCAGTATTATTCATTCTTATTCTGAGGCCTTGTTGTTGTTTTCTTGTACAAATCCTAAGATAATCCCATGCAGTGGAAGATTTTCAGGACTTTTTCATCATTAGTGTTGCCTTTAAAACTAAAATCATTACTTGTCTTTGAAATTGCTACTTGTATTTCTTTTTAAAATTTTAAATTCCAGAGAATACCAAACCTTTGCAGTGTTTTATAGGAGGAAGAAGTGTGTGATTTTGAAAATGGGGATGACAAAGCTATTGATAGAAAAGGACAGATTACTGTCTGCAACCTGAATCAGTCATCCATGCTCAATTATAATGAGGCCCAAGTGCAACCCACTGCAAAGCCAGGGTGAAATGTGTTTTTGACACAAAGAAAGAGAGACAACAGAGAAAACATTTTTTTTTTGGAAGATCTCCCTCCTCGACTTCACGTCCAGTAGAGAATGAGATTTGAAAGCTGGGATTTTTGTGTGTTGACTTCTTCTGTTGATCCGTGCCCATTTAATTTCTGAGCTTGCCTTTCTGTACAGGAGAAGAACAACAAGTCCCTGGGTATGGCAGGGTGGCCGTGGCAGTGCAATTACTGTGCGTTCCTCAGGTGTTGGAGAGGTGCAGGCACCGGGCTGTGACTGTTGAGGAAACAGGAGCAAACAGTGGCTGTTCCTGGACGGCATGCCTCGTTTCATTCCTTATCTGTCAGGCCAAGCACGCTGTGCTTTGCCTGCAGAGCCATATGGCGTGGTGCACCAGACGCAAACCTTCGTGATGAGACTGTGGTCAAGTGCCTGAACTGCACCATTTCCTCCACCCTTCGGTGCAAATGCCCGTATGAACTGTAGGCTCTGGGACAGGATCACGCTGTTGTCATGGGTTGGGACAAGGTCAGTGATTAGAGAAGGAAGACAATTTGAAAATACCTCCTTAGCTTTCCATAAACCTGACGCCTTGTGGGTTACAAAGGAGATGCAAAGGATGAGTAGCCGGTTGGCAGGGATGCTAGCTCTGAACCTGACTCCGTATGTTTGAAGCTAAAATAGGTGTTTTGTAACAAGCCTCTTCCATTCCTACTAGTGCATGACCCCAGCAGAGCTGCATCTTTAACATAAATCCTTTCGGATGCTTTGCCATCTGAGTCAGGCATGTTACTGTTCCTCCTACGCCGTTTCCTGTGTGGTTGATACTGAATCAAAGCCTCCATTCACAATGATGGGAAAAGAATAGATGACTCTAGCACATGTAATGTTTTCAAGTGCAAATTAATAATTGGTGTGCCCAAGCATTAGTGGGAAGTAATTGTTTTGTGGTGGTGAGATAAATTCCAGCGGTTTTGGGCACAGGTTATCTAAAAATGGTATAGCCCACGCTTGTTCGAAAAGGAACATCTAAAATTGTCGACAACCTAACGGAAAGTAGGCAGCTCGACTGAAATTCTTAAGGCCCATGATAAGCCCCAGGAGCTGGGTTTTGGTTGGAGAGACTCTCCGAGGAGTTGTTAGAGATTTCTTTCCATCTTAAGCCCCCAAGCATCGAGTATCCAAGCTGCAGCTCCCACCTCTAATAACTGTTTGCACCTTCAGTTGCCAGCAGAGCCTCTCAGCTGCCAATCCCTCTTGGTTATGCCCTTGCCTGCTCTTCTCTGAGAAGAATCCTTTATTCTCCAGAGACCTTCAAGTGTGTCTACACAGACAGTTCCGTGTATGCTTAAGGCACTTGTAAGTCCACCCTATTTCATGTGCATTCACATCCCAGGTCAGGTTGAGCCCCAGTGGTCTCTGAAGGCTGCTCAGATGAAGTTCCAGGTACCTGCTCACGTGATCTCTAAAGCACTGGCAGAACCAAACCCTTAAGTCCCTCTGCGTGGATCTCCCTGAAGTTACTTGTGTTTGATTTAGATCATATCTTTTGAGAAAAACAAGATTAATCTTTGTTTAGATATTGCCAGACACAGTATTTCCCTGTCACAGAATCCCAGAATGGTATGGGGTTGGAAGGGACCTCTGGAGATCACCCAGTCCAACCCCTCTGCCAAAACAGATCCACCTAGAGCAGGTTGCACAGGAACGTGTCCAGGTGGATTTTGAATGTCTCCAGAGATGGAGACATTCCATGTCCAGGGAAGCTATCCATGTGTTTGTTCCCCCTCACCATTAGAAACCTTTGCTTTTTCCATGGATATGCCCAACGACACCTTGTACCTACTGGATCTCTCTTGTGTTTGGTAAATGATCAAAATTTTCCTCCCAACCAGAACTCCACTCACCCCAGAAGCACCTCTTTAAGAGACCGGGAAGATTAAAATCCTGGGATCTGTCACAAAAACTCATCCTATTCCAATTGTAAGCAAGAGCGTGCGTCTTTTCTCTGATTCATCTCCATGTTATCAAGCTGATTGTGCTGCAAATACCAGACGTGAACACGGAATTCCAGCTGTAGTAACACGAAACCCAAATACAGATGTGATATAGCTTATTTTGCTGATGCCACAGCCAAAGAACCTGATTAGCCCTCTTGGATACAGAAACTCTGAACTCTGGAAACTCAGGTTTGGCTGTGACTCACATGCCCTTTTCAGTATCTCTGACCCTTCTCCTCCACACTCACATTTCCTGCCTTGAAACTATGCTTTATTATTCCTACAGGTATGCTTTTTAACTTTGCTCGCACGCAAATATGTATTGTTCACCTGAAGACAATTCTGCAAGCTGGTTTGCTCCACACGGGTGACACATCCTTTAATTTCCACCTCTTCTGTCTGTCTTCATGTCATCTTCAAAGCTTATCAGTAATCCTCTCCATTTCTTGATAAATCCTCTCCATGTCCTTGGTAAAATATCCATCGGTGCAGACGAAGGACTAATTGTGCAGGGTTACGGGACCATATTGCATTTTTCTGCTGTTAAAAGACAGTTGGTCAGTGTTGCCACCTTGAAAATTCACAGAACACACTGGCTGTTCCAGGCTGGGAAAGGGCTAGAGGGAGAATATACAACCTGGAGAAAACCCAGCTGATTCAGGGGTCTACCAGCGAGCGATGAGGAGGTGTGCAAGGGCTGAGGGTTCAATACACGGATGGAGCAGGACACCAAGCCAAGTGTCCCAGGATAGCACTCACGAGCAGTGTCTGCTGCCTGTGGTGCCCCAGGCACTCTTCCAGGAGCACCATGGTGGTGGTTAAGGGATGATTAGTTAGACAACCATTTAATATGTGTCATCTCGGCTTTACATTGTTCCAGTCTCTTAACCAATATGTCCTGCTACAACAAGTTGAAGGCCTTAAAGAAGTCCAGGTGTTGTACACCAGCTTTGTTACATTTATCACTCAGTCTTGCAATCTCCTCAGTGAAAGATAACAAGTCAGTTTGAAAGGGTCTCTTCCCATAAACTCCTGTTGATTGGCATTAATTATATTTCCCTCCCTTAATTCTTTGTTAATCTAGATCGGCATGAGTCATTCCATTATGCTGCTGGGACTCGTGTCAGAAGACAGGCCTATAAATACTTAGATCTTTCTCTTTACCTTTTCCAAAAACTTTCCTAACATTTGCTTTCCTGTGGAGCTTCCCAACTGCCCAGAAAGTTACTGGAGCTTACTGTAGTGCTGCGCTTATGCCTTGGAGAAGACATCCTGGCTAATCACCCTGACAAAGCCAGCTGTGTTATATATTCTGCTGAAGCAAGGATTTTTCAAACAATGAATTAATTCTACAATCACGAGCAACCTTTGCAAAAGCATGGGAAGAAAGACTTCATTTGCATGTTCATGTCGAGTTTCTGTATCACAACCTAGTACTTATGACTATGAAAGGTCTTTTTTAAATGCATGGATGATTTAAAAAAAGGCTTTGTAGAAGACCAGCCAGAGGGAGGCCCAGCCCAGACAGGGTTAATGTATGGTCCCCAGCATGGTTCTTACAGCACCCTTGCTCCTCACATGCCAAACCACCTTGTGTTTTTCATTCTCCTTGATGACAGTAACCCAGGAGATGGAGAAACGGCCCCGTTGCCGCTACTATTGCTGTAGATGTGTAGTAACATTGTCTCTTCTTTTGGGGTTGTTTCAGAACATCAACATGACAAACGTAACATATTTGGAGTTGCTTCGTAAGAAAAGATGAGCTACTGATTTGCAAATATCTGCTAAAAGATCAACAACTTCAAATTGAATTGGAAAAATATCACGTTAATGCTGTTGCCCCAATCCTGATTGGAATTCATGTCAGACAAGAACATAAAAACAGTCTTGGAGAGAGCGAGGATGTTTTATCATCTAAGCACAGGACGGTTTGCAGGGTGCACAGAAGAAGAGAATAAATCGAAAGGAATGTTTTAATATCTTCAGAATAAAAACCAGGAATTATGTCTGTCGTAATTTCAAACACACAGAGATAATAAACTCAAGTCCTGTGTTCACCTGCACCTGTATTTATCTGCACAGGTATCTGAAGGTGCTGGTGAAGCCCAGGTTCCCACCGGCTGATTCTGGAACCAGCCCAGCAGATGCTGCCCCACAGGGAAGGTGTGCTTCAAGCTTTGAAGGAACAGGTCATCTTCCTCCCAAAATATTCAGGGCACCAGCTCTGCTTCTTCCCGGCCAGGAATGCCAGTCACAGCTTAGCTTTTTTCTCACTGATGATAAGAAACGTGTTGGGATTAGCTCTGCCCTCTGTATGAATCACGTCCCTCTGTATGATTTGCTTGAAATGCCCGGCTATGTAAACCTAATAAAAGAACAGTCTCTTTTGGCAGGAAGGTCTGTGCATGCCGCAGGTATTCTCCATGGAGGAAATTCAGCCTGCAGCGTACAGTTGAAGGGTTTTCTCTCTCATGGGCTTTCCCTTTGAACAGCTTGCTTCGATTTTCTTTTCACACGTTACACAGCATCACATGATTTTCAGACAAACATCTAACTGCAACTGTATTACACGAATTATAATTTGTTGCTTTTTCTTCCCTTTTTCCCTTTTTTTTTTGGCCTGTTACTTCTCCTCTTGGACCAAAGTTTCCTTTCACCTCTCATAAAAATACCAGAGAAGTGGCTGCAGCCACAAGCTGCTGGGAGCAGGGCGGGTGGGGAGCCCCAGGAACCCTCTTGCTTGGGGAGAGCTGCTTTGGGGGTGCTCTGCAGCCCTCCCCTGCCCTCACTGAATGCCCACTTTGCCACCTACCTTCTCCCTGGCCTCTTTGCTCATCTGGCAACGGAACAATAAGTCTTCCTGGCAGGATATACCCTTGCAAATATAGAATCCCACTGAGCTAATCAATACTTCCCGTCATTGCCGAAGGTTGCCAACAGTAACATTCCCTTCCATGTTTATAGGAGATGCTGAATATGGCATTGGTACTATTAACACCTTCAACATTTCTCCCATTACCATTTTCTGCCCATAAAAGAGTTTTTGTATTTTCTGTTGGTTCTGGTTTTAATTTCTTTTGAGACTATTGAAGCTTGAGCTACCTGAACTTGGGAATCAGCCTTTTAAATTTGTCTTACAAATTTCACAGTAATTGCAGATTTTTCAAGCTGATTTTGAAAAGCAAGATAATGTTGAAGAGAAACGCGGGGATATGACTGTGAATGATTTAAAAACCTTTTATACTTGCCCCTTTTTTCAGTAGCAAGGTGGAACAAAAGAAGAGAGAACCAAAACACCCATGAAAAATAACCACAAATAATTTTTAATATAAACATTTTCTAAGACTTTTTGAGGAAAGGAAAAGATTCTTCCCTCTGGAATCCAGCACAATGGGTAGGACTTTGCAAATTTTTAAAGATTCAGTAAATGTTTGCTCCTATTTTTCAAGCAGCTTTTGCTGAAAGTACTTTTGGCCACCTACATTAGCAGATGAAATGGTTTGAAGCCCAGTAAGTGGGGAGATGGGAGCCGGGCTCTTTCCTGCTGCCTTGTCCTGGGAGAAGAAGGGAAGGACGGTGTTGGAGGGGCTGGGGAAGTCTTCTGGGGAGGAGAAGAGGATGAGAACACACGTGTAGGACACATAGGAAGATCTGACAGACTGGAAAAGCACATGGATCTGAAAGATGGGGAAAGAGCTAGCAGCTGGAAAAACATGCAGGCACTAACTGACCCTGGGAGAATATTCCTTTAGAGTAAATCCACTCCTGCCTCATGAGGTGGGGGGCAAACTGAAAGGCCAGATTAGGTCCTACATGTTTCCTAATAACAACTGGCTTCAGTGAATATTGCATTTTGTTATTGTGGGGATGAGCCTGAAGGGCAGCCCTTAAGAGGAGGAAAAGCATCCTGCCTCCTTGTACAAGGCAGCCAACCTGCTAGGGCATTTATCCCCAGAGGACATTGCTGAAGGTCTGAGCATCACCTGCGGCCACCTGAGACCAAACCTGGTCTCACCTGGGACCCAGCTCTGACTGCAGTGAGTTGAGTGGAGATGTTTGGAGGACGTTAAAGGGCTTCTTTAACAGGGCTACCTATTAGAGAAGAACCTGTTGTTTTTATGGGGCTATATTTGCTCCACATTTGCCATATGCTGCTATGTCCTGTGCCCTCTGCATCGCATCATGTCCTTGGACTCCAGCATCTCTCTTGGGGCTTGTCTTGGAAGACCCAACACAGACTGGGAGAAGACTTGAGAAATGCACTCTGTCCCCAGCGGATTTGGGTAGGCACAGCCAATCCGCCTCGGCAGCTCTGACAAATGCTGTGTAAGCACCTATAGACGCACATACATGTATTTATATCCTTGCGTGTGTGCATACGTACAACAGCAAACTGCCTTCTGCCCCCTTCATAACAGACCCTCCCGGTATCTCCAAGTGTGACGCACGCTCCCCTCGGGAACCCATGGAGGCTGTAATGTATAACACAGTAGGATTTAGCATGTTCTCTAACACCTAGGGGAAAGACTGATACTATTTTCTGAAGTACTGCATTGTTTTTGGATTCAGCTGTATGGCTTTTAATATTTTATGTGTGCGAATATGATGCGCTGCAATGAAAACACCCTTCTACCTTTTCCTAGTAAATGCGTCTTTCAAAACAAGGAATGATGTCAAATGATGGAGAGGAGCTCTGAGCCTGGAAGGTACAAGAAAATGCATAAAAGATGAAGTCCTATTTATGTTTCTTGCATGCACACATAAAAAAAAACAACCAAAAAACCAACCCGCCTACATTAAAGAAATGCTATTCGAGCTACAAAGTAAATCAACCGGCATGTGGTCTCTCTGTGCTTGCCCATTAGGATCCAGGCTTTAATTACAGGACCTCACGCTGCCTCTCCAGAGCCCCCCGCCTGCAGGACCTGCTCTGGGGACACGGAGCTGCGTGTGGGAGAGGAATCCCCTTTGCTTTGCTGCCGGAGGAGGGGAGGCTGCGGAGCTGGGAGGGGGGAAGGTGTCTCCACAGGGGAAGGCAGACTGTAAAGCTGACTTCAGCGGGGTCTGACAAACTGCTGCATACTGAAATTCAAGGCAATTTCGTGCTATCATCAGCAAAGGCCAGCACGGAGAAAGGAAAATCTCAGAGCTGTTGGCCAGAATACGCCAATGGCACAGGGACATGCTGTGCGGTTGGATGTGTTAGAGCAGGTACCTCTACCAGGAGCAATATGAATGGATTATTGCAATGGAGTGGGCTAATTTGCCCTAAACTCAGCAGTTAAACCACTGTAGGGCTCACACAGGGCTGCTTCTGTTGTCTCTCCAAGCAAGATTTTTACTTACCTGTTGTTCCGCAGGTGGGAACCATCCATTTTCATAGAATCATGGAACGGTTAGAGTTGGAAGGGACCTTAAAGATCATCAAGTTCCAACCCCCTGCCATGGGCAGGGACACCTCCCACCAGACCAGGTTGCTCCAAGCCCCATCCAGCCTGGCCTTCAACACTTCCAGGGATGGGGCATCCACAGTTTCTCTGGGCAACCTGTTCCAGTGCCTCACCACCCTCACAGCAAAGAATTTCTAGTATCTGATCTAAATCTCCCCTCTTTCAATTTAAAACCAGTACCCTCTATTCTATGGGTCCATTCCCTGATAAAGAGTCCATCCCCATCTCTCCTGTAGCTCCCTTTAGGTACTGGAAGGCTGCTGTAATGTCTCCCTGATCTCCTTCTCTCCATTTTGTGCTAGAGGTGAACCTAGATGCTGTTTTCCTTGAGGAAACAGTGAAATGAGCCAGAGCTCCAAGGCCACCAGGCAGAAGTGTTACAGGAGCTAGCAAAGCATTTGTCACAGGAGAAGGCCGCCATGCACAATGTGTCAACCAATGTGAGACCTAGAACCAGAAGGTTTCAGCTGATGATTGAGGAGAAATGCAGATGGGAATATTTTGTTCATCTCAGGCATTGTAGGGGACATGTCCTAATGGGGAGGTGAAATTATTTCCTGTTCCTTCTGTCCCATGTCTCCTCTGAGGTGCAACTCCTCTCCCCCAGCTCCTTATCCCAACTTCCCTCTCCTGGCCTATCCCACTTCTGTCTTGGACTTTCCCCCTCTGTCCCAGGATGCTCACATCTCTTCTCTTTACCTCCTCATCCTGAAGTTTTTCCAAAAGTTTGAGGACAAAACACATCAATGCCAGCTTCGTCCTTGGTAAAGTCCCTTGAGTGAGACCTCCCAGCACGGCAGCTGCCGGCATGACCTAGTCCAGCCTGGGTGGGCAGAGCCTGGGAAAAAAGCAACCAAAACAGGTTTTACAGTAAGAAACACTGGGCTGCATTGACAGCAGGCAGCGCTACCAGTTGGAGGAGACATCCTGTGCCCAAGTAAGCCCACAAGGATGGCTGGCAAAGGCAGGGGCATGTTCCTGAAGACTTAATTTGTCGTGGCCGTGTGGTTAATCTGGGGAAATAACTGGCTTGCTTCTCGTGAGCATCTCTCAACGTCACCAGGGCTTCATGATGAGCTGTTTCTCGGAACAGGATCTGCAGTTGGGAACAGACACTTCTGCTAAAGACTGTCTTCTCCTTTCCACCAGGCAAGGTTCTGGCTCGGAAATAGAGTTCAGTCACCCTCTTTCCCATGGAAGCTGAATGCTTGCATGGTTTTGGGGGCTTGTAAGCATTTCATAACTTAATAATAGGTCACATTAATTCATCTTTTTGCTCTGCCTTTAGAAAGATGGAAGTTATTTTTTAAAAATAAAGTGTTGCATATGCCGCATGTGGGAAGTGGTGGTTTCTAGCTATGGACTGAGGGGGCAAAATTGTAGAATTTATAACTGTATCATAAATAATGAGTCTGATGCCTGCGTTACTGTGATATTACACTAGTCTAAAAGTAGAGTCATGAAGCTGAAAATCAGCCCCAATATGTTATCACTCCATTGCAGAGCTACTCAACATTGGGAACCAGATCCTTGGCGGAACAAGACGAGTTTCATTAACTTTATTTTTCATTTTCAGCTAATAAGCCAGACTGTGCATCCTTCACATGATTCAAACCCAGCACTTTTGCACCAGGAGGTAGGCTGGGGTAGGTGTGGAGATCTGGATAGAAGTCAAGGACTGGCAAGACATCAGGAAAATATCTGCTCATCTGGTCTGCCTTCCGTGCAGTTACCCTGACTTGTCCCAGCAGATGAGCTGGCCCTGAAGCCACAAGGCAGAACCTGACCCTGGAGTGTGCTGTTCGCTGACTCTGATTTCTTTGAGAGACACTAGTGCAAGGCAGGATGAGGTCCAAACCTCCTCAGCAGGTTTAGGTGAGAGGATCAGACCATTTGCTGCCAACTTGCTGATGCTCAGCCTTCCTCCAACGTACCCACGTCTACAGCAGCTCTGCTACTTTGGGGGGCTGGGGTGTTTGAGCTCAGTTTGTGGCACACACATAGAAGCACAGGGTGACAAACCAAACCACAACAAGATGAAATGCCAAGGTACAGCTGCCCAGGTGTTGTTTGTGTGCTTCCAGCAGCCACAAACTGTGAATGAGGAGGTAAGACGAGGCTGGTGTGAGGTCCCCTCTGCTCTGCTGGCCCCTGCAGTGCTCTTTGGTGTTGGGGATGCTGCTCCAGGAGCCTGGGGCAGACTCCCTCCCCAGGACACAGGCATACACTCTCCCCTTCACACCCAGACAGAGCCACATGCCGTTTTCCCCCTGGGCTTATCCATCCTAACATCCTCGGGCTGCTCCATCCCCCATCTCGCTGCTGGGAATACTGCCCCTGCTCCCAATGCTGCTGCAAAGCTCTCGCCCTGTCTGCCCTTCTGCTGTGAGCTCCAGGTCCTCAATGACCTGGTCCTCCTTTTGTGCCAGAGATGTCTCCACTGCTGGCAGCAAAGCCCATCCTGATGTTTCCCTGCTTAAATGAGAGAAAACTCAGGCTCCTTCACTGTGGGAGGAAGGCTTCCTGGCCAAGGGAAGATGATATCCCCTTTCCTGCCCTCTTACCAATGATCCCTTTCATTAAAAACACTACTAGACCTTTCACTACAAAGACACGATAAGGAAAACCACAGGTTTCGATGCCAACCACAAAATTTCTAGTCCAATGAATCTCACATTTTTCATTTCCCCGACAGTCCCTCCTGTTGCAGGACCAACCCTATGGCAGGACTCCTTCCTCTCCCTGTGGAAGAGGATTAGGATGGTCCCTCTGTGGGTTTGCCTTTCCCTGGGAGGGGAGACCCTTGGGGCCATGGCTCCCCATCCCTGTGGTGGCTCCCCATCCCCACGGTGGCTCCCCATCCCCGGGGCCGGCGTGCTTTCCTGGTGAGGTTACACAACGGCTGTGGGGAACAGCATGCTAGGACAAGGCGTGTGAGTCACCGAAGGTACCGGAGTCTTATATAAACCCTGCATACATTTTTGGAGTGCACTTCAGCTGAAAGGGCTGTCAGGAGCCCTGACAAAAGCGACAGCCTGGGAGGAGTGAGGCAGAAGAAAGCAAATACCGCTGTTCCTTCCCCCCTTCCCTCCCCTCCTTACATTCCATCCCTCTGCCAAGACCTTCTGCAGATCCAGGAGGCCCTGGGCAGTTGGAGGACCAGGGCAGCACTCATGCATCCCATAGTGTGTGACGACAATTCCTCCAGGACAGGCTTCACTGTGGTGTTTTAGATCTGAATCTGAAATCCCCATAAACAGACTGAATTTATCTCCAAGCCCGGTGTCCTCTGCTTCTGACTCAGGGCTTTGCCTTCTCTTCCATCAGCTGAGCCTGCCTAATCCCACATTTCCCTCTGTGCTCTTCTCCATGATGGTATCACAAGCCTTTCCTATGATTCCTGTCTTTCCATCTGCACAAGCGGACAGGGCTACTGAGGTCAACTTGTGGTCAACAGAGAAAAGAGTTTAGATCAGATATTAGGAAGAAATTATTTCCTGTGAGGGTGGTGAGGCACTGGAACAGGTTGCCCAGAGAAGTTGTAGATGCCCTTTCCCTGGAGGTGATGGATGGGGCTTTGAGCAACCTGGTCTGGTGGGAGGTGTCCCTGCCCATGGCAGGGGGGTTGGAACTCAATGATCTTTAAGGTCCCTTCCAACTCTGACCATTCTATGGTTCTAAGGTGCTTCTTCTGGAGGGGAGAAAGTGGCAAATGAGGGAATCTCTTTTTATGAATTGGATAATTTCTGCATAAACAAACCTTTAAGAAAGTCTTGGCTCTGTCCCAGCACGGAAGGGGAACACTGTCTGCAACTGCTATATTATGGGCTCCCCCAGATGGCTGAGCTTTCTGCAGAGCAGCAGAGCACAGCTGCTGTGGAGGCAGCCTGCACGGCCAGGGGCTGACTCACCAGCAGCCAGGAATGACAACACATGGGGCTGGGAAAACCAGGGGCACAGCTCCGAGCTGGACTTTGACCAGCAGTGTCCACCACAGATGCCAGCACAGCGCTGGCATCCTTACAGGGAAGCAGGGGACTAGCCCCTGGCACAGCTCTCTCTCACCGTGCTGGGGTTTTCTCTACGTGGAAGAGGGTTTGGGGATTGAGCTCAGAGGCTGCACAAATCATACAAGTGATAGGACAGATTCCTGGCAGATGTTTCCTCCAGGCTTGTGCTAGCTCAGGCCGGGGCAGCCTATGCAGCAGCACCTTCTCCTCATGATGCTCATTCACCCATTGCTGGTGAGAAGCCCAAGAGACATCTCTTATAGGTGAGAAGTCCCTCATCTTCTAGACCAAAGAACCCGTCTCCTTCACAGTTAGATGTCACGAATCTGAGCTGCATAGACCACATATCTCCATAATCTACACAGGCAAACCCTGCAGGCCTTACTCACTCTGGCAAGCCTGGAGGGATCCTGCAAAAGAGCCAGCTGCTTCCACAGCTGGAGGGAAATGATGCACTTGGCAGTGCACCCTATGGATGCAAAAATAACCCCTCATGCACACATTAGCCCCGAGCATCCCCACTTCCCGGGCCAGCCTGAGCTTAGGAAAGAAGCAGGGCTGAGAACTGACAACCTTGGTGCAGTGGTGATGCTGCCTGGCCAGGAGAACTTGCCCTGGGGCTCAGGTGGCAAGGTGCCCCCACATCATGTAGGACCAGTTCCTGGGTCTCTCCCCAGAAGGGAGCAGCCTGCTGGGGCCAAGCAAACCCATCGGCGTGGTGGCCCTTCAGGGTTGAACAAACTGTGGCAGCCCCAGTGGCCTCCTGGGTGCTGCTGCCACAGAGCTGGGCAGGATGTATGTGGAGCCGGGGCTTCCCTTCCCTGTGAAACAGCTAATCTTAACTGGGTACACCAGTGTCAACAGGTGCCGTGGAGGGAAGAGGGATGAGGGGATATTGGCACAGCTGGAGAAAGTATTTATAGCTGCTTTTTTTTTTTCTAAAAAAAACCCACAAAACCAAACCCGTATAGATCACATCTCTGTTAACGTATGTAACACAATCGGGAACCTGAGCTTTTCATGATCCCATGGCTGCAGGATTTCCTGTGGAATCCTCTACCGGCCACAAAAAAAAACCAAGCTAAAAATAAATGTATTAAAAAGGAGACACGTACTGAAGTGTGTGTGCTTGTGTTTCTGGCCAGTGAATTGGGTAGCGGCAGCAGAGATTGGGAAGGGGAGGGGACAGTCCCCAGAAAATCCTCTGTAATAGTGAGTCTGGTGGGTCTGGGGCCCCAGAGAGCTCCAGGCACACACAGGTGGGAGCATCCACTGTTGACTGGAGTTTCAGGAATCCCAGATGTAAAAAGCAGTAGAAGTTATGAAATGAAAGCAACTCCCATCAAAAGCTCAGGAATTCTGAGATCCTCGTTGATTCATTCTCCTCTGAGAATCCTACCTGGAGTTAATTTCCCCGAATGCAAGAGAGTAGGTCTGGTTCAGATCTCCCTGGCTTTACACCCACTAGTGATTCAGCTGTCTCTTGAGTTTATTCTCCATTTTATCCAGGAGGAAGAGGGTAGAAACAGATCTGGAACCCCCAGTTGGAAAGCATCCCTGGTGAGCCTGTCTCTCCCCACCACAGGCTGGTCCCCAGCTCCTGCCAGCAGCATCTTCCAGCCACTGATCACCAGAGCAGCATCTTCACAAGGCTCAGAGCTCCAGAGAAGACAACCTGCATATTTAGCACTACCATGTATTTCAGAAAAAAAAACCAACCTGCAGAAGGAAGGTTTTTCTGTGCACTGATAGATGGACAGTGCCACCAGTTCACCTCCTGCATCTGCTGGGCTGCCATGCTCATGGGCCAACCCCCATGGGTAGCCCCATGACAGAGCATCCACCAGTGCTCTGCAGGGCCTCCCAAGCCCCGTGGGCACAAACTCTTGCCACTGCCACCTCCCCGCAGCCAGATCCTGAACACCAGTTCCATTTCCAATCACGGATGCGACAGGATGCTAGGAGGGAGCAGCTGGGGGCGGACAGGACCTGGAGAGGATGACAGCATCACCTGGCAGCTCAGCTTCTTGCCCTCCCTTGGGCTCCTCCTCTCCTTTGGAGGAGGGTCAGGATGCCAGGATACCACCTCTCCTCTCATCTGTCACCTTGGTGCTGCTGTCTGACACCTGCATTTGGTGTGTAGGATCACCCATTATCAGGATATGTCATTAATTAGGAGCTCCTTGGAGCTATGAACAGGAGGGGAACAAAATTTCCCGCATCTGAACTGAGCCTGTGAGGTCTGTACCCCCTCATCACCCCAGGCTGTCGTGATTCAGTTCTTGCTTCCAGCAAACACCCTGCAGGCAGCAGTGTGAAGGAAGGTGGCTTTTTTTTCTGAGGATTAATTCAGCCACTGCCTTTGTTCCAGCGCTGCGGCACCCCGTAGAAGCTGTTTACCCCGAGCACTCCTGTCACTGGACTTTTGGCAGAAGCGTGTCCTCCTGGCTGCCACCAGCCGGTGCTTTTTTTTGGGTAGAATCACTCCAAAAAGAGGTGGCTCTGTCCTCTGTCCCATCACTGAGCCATCTCCTGCCACCAGCACAGGGGCCAAAGCGTCACCTACAGCACAGCGAGAGGGGAGATGTTCTGGACGCTGCTGCAACCATACAGCAAAAGCTTTCTCTTTCTAGGAGGGCACATAAACACGTTTTTAGTAAGAAGGTGCCTTAGATGAGCTGTTTTGGCAGATGGTCCCTTCCCCCAGTGCTCGCTATTAGCTGCCAGAGATGAAAAGCTGCGAGGTAGCACAGAGAGAGATGGAGGTGTCAAAGATGTCACCTTCAAGCTGCTCTTTGCAAGGGTGGGGATGTGGGGATGTGATGGGTGAGAGCAGCCAGCTGGAGGGAGCAGAGCAGGCTCGTACCACCGGGGATGGCAGTCAGGGCTGGGGCTCCTCAGCTGTCTGCCACCCCTTGCCCCCTCCACGTCCCCACGTCCTGTCCCACGCCTGCCTGCATTCCCTGTGCTGCAGGGAGA
>VXBW01003430.1:1153-14959 GCA_013400375.1 Thinocorus orbignyianus
ATGAAGAGGCAGGGGTCTGTCTCTTCTTCCAAGTCACAGGTGACAGGACAAGAGGAAATGGCTCCAAATTGTGCCATGGGAGGTTCACATGGGGTATCAGGAAAAATGTTCACACTGAAAAGATTATCAGATATTGGAATGGGCTGCCCAGGGAGGTGGCTGAGGCACCACCTCTGGAGGTATTCAAAAGATGGGCTGAGATAGTGCTCACTGACATGACGGTTGTTTTTTATCAGAGTTAAGAGTTAGGACTAGATGATCTTAAGGGTCCCTTCCAACCTAAGCGATTCGACGGTTCCATAGAGGCTATCTTTGATTCCTTCTTCTGAATCTGCTTCACGTTGTAAAAAGTCTACTGCAACTTCGAGCCGATATTCCCGCGGTGGGCGTCAGCTCCGTAATGGCCACTTAACCCCTCTGGAGGCGGACAGGTCTCAGTGCTGGCAGAGCACAGCCCCTCCCAGCGGCCGGGGCAGTGACCCCCCGCCATCACAGCTCCAGGTGCTGCCTTGCCGGGACCCAGGGGCACCGTTTCCCCCGGGGGTGCCGGCGTTGAACGGGACGCGGAGCCAAGGGCCCTCCGCGACAACCGGTGACTCGAACGCGCGACGCCACCTACACCGCGCCCGGCCAATGGTGGCCACGCCCCTTTCCCCGCGCTCCACGTCGGCACGCACACCCGGAAGTGCTTCCGGNGGCGCTGCCGTGGGAGCGCTTGGTCCCGGCGGGTAACGCTGGACTTGAAAACCGGCGGTGTCCCTCATTGCCCCGAAGGCCATACTCCCATCTGAGTAGCGTGGAGGGCACCGAAAGCCTCCCAGCACAGCAAGATGCCGCGAAAGTGATTCCCTTGCGGCCTGTGAAGCCTTTGAGTGGTGTGCACGGCATAGTGTTATCATACAATGGTTAGAGTTGGAAGGGATCTTAAAGATCATCAAGTTCCAACCCCCCTGCCGTGGGCAGGGACACCTCCCACCAGAGTTTACTCTTTACTTCAGAGCGCGAGTCGCGTAGCAAACAGTGAGAAGGTGGTGTAATAGGTTATGCAGTACTAGCAGCGTGTCCCAGACACATTGCGAGGCAGCAGAATTGCAAAAGATAAAGTGTGCAGACAACTGGCATCTTATTGAAGGCTGTGGGTAACAGATACCTATATTAAGCAAGGTTGCACTGTTTTTCTTATTTTTTTGCAGTTTCTAACAGTTTGAAGGTACAGCTATCGTGGTGGGGCATGCTGTGCAGCTTTGAGGTGTACCAGGCAGACATCACTGACATCACTGCATTTGAGTGCATCAGCAGGGTTCCAAACTTTCAGTCTGTCAGTTTAGCTGGTAAAGTCACTGACAGTGCAACAACAGCATGAGAGGAAAGTCACCTTTGATGATGGGAATTGCAGTTACCTTTGGGGGTTTTTGGAGAAGCTGTGTACTTTCGTTGTCCAGCTCATCATGTTGAAGTTCTGTGATTTATTTTTTTTTCTGCCCCAGCTGTGGTCCAGCATGTTGTATTTTGGGGAATGTTGCTGATGCCAAGTATCAGTTCTTGTTACTCTGTCCTGCATGTCCTGTTTTTTAGGTATCTCTTCTTCCCTACCCAAATGTTTCTTGTCCCCGCCTGTTACTTTCATAAAGTCTTTTCTGTGCATGACTCCTTCCCACCTGTTTTGAGGTGGATTTTGTTACAGGTTGCTTGACGGATGAGTCTGCTGCTACCACTTTTGTCAGTGATAAGGACAGGAGTAGCATTGTTAGAAGTGAAGTCTGGATTTCACCACCTGGCAGTAGACTGAACTGCTGTGTGCGTGTCCTTTGGTGATATGTTTTAAGAGCTGAGAGGAGGCTCAAGCAAGCTCTGTGGGAAGGAATTGTAGGGGACCTTTAAGCCTCTGGCCAAGCTTTACCATTTATATATAAACTGCCCCTTTCAGGGTGTGTGATATAAGCAAATGTGAGTGACTTCTGTGTAATCAGTAGAAAGCACAGCCTTGCCAAATTTAAGATCATACTTTCAAAATGAGCCATTGTTTCATTACAAAAAAATCTTACTTTTGTTTTTCCTTCAAACCAGGTAAGCAATTCTGTATGGGAGTCCCAAGTAGATGCAGACATCCAAAAGCTTTTTTGCTCTTTGTATCTCCTTATCATTACATTTTTGGAAAGGCTATGAAGACACTGCTTCCCAAGTGAATATTATAAAAAATTCCTGTTTATGGAGGAGCTACTGCTCAGATCTGTTGTTATTTCAGCTGTACCATTAAAGTTATCGTTTGAATGCCTTTATATATAAACAAACTGATGTGAGTTTAAATAATACTATGTAAACTGAAGTGCAGGTGCTCAGATACTGAAATATGTCATTGATTTCTGCACATGTATAAAAGGGTCGTGCCTTTAGATACAAGGCTCCTTCTGCATGCTTTATCTTGAAAGCAAACGTTTGGAACAAGGATTAAGCGTGAAACTACGAGCCTAAGAGTCACTGGAAAACCCAAGTTATAAATACTGAAGCTGCCAATTAGTCTTCCTGTAGAGGTGGGGTAACTAATCTACAGAGCAATGTGCTGTAGACCAACAATAGCTGAAGCCTGAAAAAAAAACCCTGAGACAATTGTGTAAAGTTTTGAGTCACTTGTTGGCGTTATCTGGATGTGGTGGGTTTGGGAAGAAATCCTGCAGATAACCATGCAGGAGAGAGAGAGGCCCCCAGGCCACTGCTCTGGTCACAAGCACACCTGAAGGTGAGCTGGCCAGGTTGAAATAGCTGTTCTACTGGTCGAATGCCATTCCTGTGGCTTAAAGCAGCTTGAGCTAAGAGGATAGTTATACTCTTTCAGGCTGCTTTTTTGGGCAGACCTACAGAAAAAAGACATCTTACTGCATGTTAGCAGTCTCCTCCATTGGAATGAATTCCATGGAGGATGTGTGCGTTCAGCAGATTGTTGAGCCTACAGGTGAGATGGAGAGGGACTCTGTCAGGGAGTGGAGTGATGGGCTGGGAGGTGATTCATTTTAAACTGAAAGTGGGGATATTTGGCTTAGATAATAGGAAGAAATTCTTTCCTGTGAGGGTGGTGACATGCTGGAACAGGTTGCCCAGGGATGCTGTGGATGCCCAGGACACGGGGGTGTTCATGGCCAGGCTGAATGGAGCTTTGAGCAACCTGCTGTAGTGGGAGGTGTCCCTGCCCATGGCAGGGGGGGTTGGAACTGGATGATCTTTAAGGTCCCTTCCAACTCTAACCATTCTATGATATTTATAACACTCGTTAAAGGAAAATATTTTGCAGTGTCACTTGACAAAACTTAGAAAAAAAATGTATGAACGTCTGTTTTGTTAAAAAGGCAATTTCCTGGCTTTTGTTCTCAGGTGATCACTGGAGGGCATTATGATGTTGACTGTCGGTTGGAAGATCCTGATGGCACTGTATTGTACAAAGAGATGAAGAAGCAGTATGATACCTTCACGTTTACTGCATCCAGGAACGGAACATACAAGTTCTGCTTCAGCAATGAATTCTCTACTTTCACACACAAAACTGTGTACTTCGATTTCCAGGTTGGAGAAGATCCACCACTGTTTCCAAGTGAAAACAGAGTAACGGCACTTACCCAGGTAAAAAGCTGTTGTGTTTTGCAGCAGCTGTTAGGTGGAGGCAGTGCTGTTTTGTTTTTTTTTAAGTTCAGCTGCATGAGATACCTGTATCACTTTTGAAAATCAATGGATTGGAGCTTTTAAAATAATCTGAATTACTACATGTAAGCTTTCGTTCTGAAGATAGGATTTGCAGAACTCGCAGCAGAGCTGAGGAAGAATCACCAAGAGAAAATAAGGGTGGTAACTCCAACCTTAACTCCAGGCCACTATCTTCTTACATTTTTTGTTGTTTTCAGGTTTTTTTGTTAAGGTAGCTTCCTTTTAATGCTATGGTTGTCTGACTTTTGAAGTTTTTTAACAAACTGTAGGTGTTGGTGGATCGGAGTTTTCAAAATTTGCAGACTTTGGAGAATCTTTGAGAATTTTTTTTTTTTCAATTTAAAATTGTAGGGGTTTTGGTGAAGGACTTAAGTTGACCTCTCATGTAGTTTTTGTTTTAAAATGGAGCAGAAATTTTTAGCAAATTAAACAAATGAACAAAATCAGCCATGTTTAGCTGGCTTTACATGTCCTTTAGAAGACACTGTGGAGTGTCAGAGCACTATTACTATGTTGTGAGGATTTTGCAGTTTTGTGCCACCTGTACCACCTCTACCACATCTAAATCCTTCAAAGCTTTGCCTCGAACATCTGCTTTATAAGTTCCCACTCATGTTCTTATATTATAACCATCACCAAACCCCTCTTTAAACAACCACTATAGAGTGCAGGATGTGCTTGCTATTTTAGATATTTTAGCTAATTTTTTATTGCTATTTTAGCCTGGACTCAGCAGGATAAACACTGCTGGCCAAATGTCAATCTCACTTGAATTTACCTCACATGAGTCTGCAGTAGGTGACATCTGTAATGAGTAGATGAGTTGCTGTGAACTCACATACAGCTCTTCCTCTTTCTTCTTGTCACCCCCCCTGTGTTATTTTGTATTCTGATTCCTTCTCCTGTATCTTTCCATCTCTTTTCCTTACTTTAGTCTTGATTCTGTTCAATCTGCATGTTCTACTATGTCTGGTTTTTCTTCTGCTGTCAGGGCAAAAGAGGGATTTCTTTTGCAGCAGAGGGATTTTGAGAACACAGAATATGTGGTTCCTGGGTCTTGTATCTCTGCAGCCCCTTGCAATCTGTGGGAGAAGATACATAAAAAAATAGTTTATCACTGGGTTGTAGCATGAATGATGCAAATAAGGTACTCAGGAAAGAAAAAGTTAAGTTTCAGAGTAAAACACATCTTTAGTAAGAAGGTTCTTGTTGCAGCTTTCTTCAGGCTTCTAGCATGACTAGATTTTGGCAGCCTTTCACAGGCACAGTAAAAAGTAGCTCTTTAAAACCAGAATGTCTTTGTGTTTAATTCTCTCATGCAGACTGGGAGAGCTCTGTAACTAATCAATGGGACTTATCAATGGCATAACTTAGTTTGGAAAGCCTCTTCCAGAATTTTGTTGAGTAGAGTTGTCTTAGAGTTGTTAAGACATCTGTCTTGAAAGCCATCAACTTGAAAAGGCAGCCCTATCAGGATGTTAAACGTGTCCTTTTATAAATAGGTTGTGCAGTTTAATCTGGAAATGCTTGTTTTAAGCCATAAAACGGGACACCAAACTGTGACAAGAAATTAGGTATTTTGAAGATCTATTGATTAATCTCTTGGTCATCAAAACATAGTGGGGTTTTTACTTGCTGAAGATAAACTGAAAGTGGAAGAAGTTTATGTGAAAAATTATCTAGGGCTTGGAAAACTGATAATACTTTTTTTTTTTAAAGGTGGACAATTTAAGTCTTTTTTATATCATTATAACTATGTTATGGAACATTAAGGAACACTGAAAGATAACAGATTTGTCCTTAACCACTTTTCGTGTACATGACTGAGAAGGGTGTCTTGCCAGAAGACCACATTGAGTTCAGATTTTTTAGGATCTACAACTTGAGTGGGAATTATGCAGTGAAGAATGTCATACTAATGAAACACAGAAGCATTTAATTATATACTGTGTGGATCTTAATGTTACAAGTAACTGTTTGTTTTCCTGGAGATCACTGCCATTTCAAAAGTTTCTTATGTTCATTTTGAACTCAAATATACATGATTGATTTCGTCATTTTTAGACCTTATTGCCTTTTACTAGATCTGCAGCTTTACTCACTTGTGTGTCTAACAATCTGTTGCATTCCGGTGTAAAGAGTTTGATCAATGTAAGTTAAACCTTACTGCATTTACAGTCTGAGAATGGGCTGAGGTAATCCTTAGCTTGTAAAGCTCCATGAATCCTAATTTTCAATACCAAACCACAAAACTTTGCAGAAAAAAAGCACTGGAAGGGTTCTTGATTCAGATGTGTGTGTGTTTGCTTGCTTCTCCAGATGGAGTCTGCGTGTGTTTCAATTCACGAAGCTCTGAAGTCTGTCATCGATTATCAGACGCATTTCCGCTTGAGGGAGGCACAGGGCCGCAGCAGAGCCGAGGATTTGAACACCAGGGTGGCCTACTGGTCAATAGGGGAAGCAATCATTCTTCTTGTTGTTAGTATCGGGCAGGTATTCCTCCTCAAAAGCTTCTTCTCGGATAAAAGAACCACAACCACCTGTGTTGGATCGTAACTGGTAGCGGTAAAGCTTCCGGTCATTGTGTTATACTCGTCTGTAAGAATTACTGTTTTCCAATTAGTTGCAGGTACAAAGGATCTGACTATATGCAAAATTCAAATGTGTCTGCCCCTCATCCTTTAAAAAGCATGAAACACACCCAAAATACTATGAAAGGGACATGTGATCTGAACTATTTTAAAAATATTTTGGAACTCTATGGGTTTTTTTTCTGATTCCTGTATGAAATATCTGGCAGTATGAAATACCAGCCTCTTAATTTCTGCTGATTCTAATCAGAGTTTAGTTCTTACCAGTAAGACTAGACATCTGCAGTATAACACTTTAAAATAACCCAGCAGTCTAGTGTTTGATACAAGAGCCAGTATATATGAAAATTTGGTTTTAATTTCAGGCTGAATGTATTGGCTCATAAAAAGGCAAATGTGATGAACTGTAGTGCGTTGTTTTGATTTGCTGTTAAAAAAAATAATCCAATGATATCTCTGGCTTATCTGTGAAATTGTTGCGAGCTTGACACAACATTAGGGTGCAAATTCTCCATTAGCCTGGTAAGTCTCCATTTTCAAATCTAACTAAATTTTGTACTTCAGTGTATTTGCATATATTCTATATTAATACAAATACATTTCCTCTTTTACTATGTTTGTGTCACTAAACAAATGGTAAGCTGAGACTACTCAGGAAATCCATTTTCTGCATTCACAAATCCAAATCTTTGAGTTCGTTTTAAAAACATGCAATAAAATAGGGAATCTTGTATCTTTGTCACTGAGACTGTACAGTTTCCATACTCATATATGCTGCTGCTGCTTTTTGGATTTTAAGACCAGACGTAGCTTTGTTTCTTAAGCAGCACAGTACCAGCACTGGACGAAGTTATATGATGTGTTAGGCACATACAGAGCTTTTTACTAAATTCCTTTCCTATTAAGAGGCCAATTTGATACTGATACCGCATTGCACGAGTGCTGTAAATTTTACTTTCCTGTGTGTGGTGCACTGATACTTGATGGCCTTGTGCATCTAATTGCCATTCTTTTTTGCTAGTGATCAGGAAACGTTTTAAATATTTCAGGTTATCTTTCTGGTAGAGTTGTAGTTAACATTGTTTTCCACTGCTCATGTCTTTAGTAGCTTATGTGCTGTAAAGTCTTGGTTTATTTGGATGGGGAAGATAGTAAACGTATATACCTACAAGTAGCTTGAAATGAGCTGGTCGTAGTAAGGCTCATAATAAACTCCTTCAAAATCGCTCTGGAGGAATAAGCAGACTGACCAATTCTTAAGTACACACAAACTAAACTAAGGTGAAAAGGTTTTCCCTGCCTAGTTCAAAAGATTCTGCTTAAGCAAGTTCACAGCAAGGAGAGAAGGAGAGGTTATTAATTGCCTGTATTATTTTTAGCAAAAATTGGAAACTGTGTACAGGTGACACTTGAGCAGTCTGAAGAGGACTTGATTTTAAAATCTTGTGATGTCTGAAAAAGATAAACAAAAGTGCACCTACTCTCTGTTGTGAACTGAAGAACGGCTCTTTTGGGCACTGTAGATGAACCTCAGACAGCTCAAGAAGTTGTTGAAAGGGTCACGGGGGTAAAACAGCTTAATATATGTAAAATGCAGGGTTATATGTCATGTTTTTCTACCCTGTACTGACCTATGAGTACTCCAGTCGTGGGGATGCAAGCTTCCCAGAAATAGTTGGACTTGCAAAGATAAGGCAAGAAAAAAGCTCTAGGTTTTGTTATGATGCGAATCTGCCTGCAGACAATATTCTTGATTGTACCTATATGCTTTACTCTTGCATTTCAGCAGCTCTTAGTCACTATTCTGTGTTCCATTGCACACAATGATGAGGCAAGTGGTACAGTTTAGGTGCAAGTGTTGGATGAAAACATGATTTAATTTTGATAGTGCCCCCTGCCATCTTCTGGAATTTGAGTATCACTTGTGTAGCTTTAATGGCAACAAAAACATTTGATTTAAAGATTAAAACATGTTGGAGTTTTTCCCACTGAGTGCTTCTGTGTCCTGTCAAAATTGGTAAACAATAGGATAAAACAGGTAATGGTCAGCCATCGTGTACATGTCTCCTTTTTTTACTTCATAATGTTTGAATGTGTGAAGTGGGACTGTTTGGCTCAATATTGCTCCCACTGCAGTGGTTTAGTGGACTTGACTTTTGTATTCAAAGTTAGGTATCCAAACTGGTCCTCTGGTATGCTGCTGCATAATATGCAGCAATAGCTTAAAAATGCCTTTATTTTTGTGTTGATAAAAACGTGGCACAAATACACATGTTTAAACATAGCTGTATATAGTTTTTAAAATAAGTGACTGAATAGGACTATAATAAACACATACTAACACGCAGTGGGTGAAGAAACGCATTGTGACTTGTGGTTAAAGCTGCATTCTTTGATATATGAAAGCAATGGTTTGGTTCATGGTGTGATGCACAAGTAAACACCCTGCGTTAATGGGGATATAACTGTGTTTTTAATAGCTAAAGGCCCTGGGTTTCAGCTACTCCTTGGATGTTTTATGTTTACAGAAGTTCTTTTAATGTCCTGTAACGTCGGTTCTTGTTTTAGTTTGGGCTGGGGGGGGAAGTTTAGTTTGAACAAGACAAAAAGCAGACCCTGTGAATATTGTGTGGGAAAATAAAAATTAATATATGAATGTGGTCTGATTGTTTTCTTTGTATGTGGGAATGGGGAGCATTATTCTCCAAGAAAGCTTTGAATAATGGTTTGAGTAGTCAATTAATCTGTCACCTGAAACTTCTGGTGCTGTACAACAAGCAGTGTGCCAGTTCACAGCTGGTCATAATTATCTGTGCCTTCAGGACACTGGAAAAACTCAAGTTTCAGCAAGATAGTGTGGTTACTGGCTCTGCTCAGCACTTCAGCAATGCAGGCAGTAATACTCAGACATCTGTTCCTGTTGCAGTTAAATACATTGGAATTCAATGTATTTAACTACAGATGCCAAGAATGATTTGGGACCTACTGTGTCTTTTCATATTAATTCTGTGGATAACAAGGTTAATATGGGATGAGCCAGACAGGTGCATCCAATTAGTGTTGTTTAATAATGGGATATAAACTTGAAATGTTTTGTAGTATCTAATTTTTGTAGCTTCTTGCTGAATTTTAGCACATACCAGTTAAGTTTTATAAAACAGATGGAGCAGGCATCATTGCTTTGTGAGGACACCTTCCAAAATGGCTTTTTCCTCCAGATCTTGTGTCAGTTGCTGTACATTCAAAATTTTTGAAGAATATTTACAGTACTTGGATTAAACAAAGCTTTTGTCTAGAAGAATGGGTAAGTTCTGGTGTTGCAGTGATGCATTATTGTTATGGTCATGTTGTTTTCTGGGGTTATTTTAGGAACCTGGTGCCCAGGATTTAAAAGTAGATTAGGACAAGTTGTTGCCTGGAGTACTTTTCCACTGAAAGCTGATGATCTTATTTTTTTTAAAAAAAAAAAAAAAAAAGCACATTTGGGTAAGATTAAGTGGAAGGTGAGTCAGTGGATCAGCTAACTAGTATGATGGTGAAGGATTTTATAAAGGAGGAAGTAGAAATGTGCTCTGGACCCCTGCAGCCCATTAAACAGTTTCTTGGGCTGCCAGACTGGTGGAGGACCACAACTGCAACAGGGGCACCACAACCTGGATTTTGTGTGACTTGTGCAGTGGCAACAATTATTAATAACATTTTTGAAGCCTGGCCGTGCAGTTGAGTGGGGGGTTACGGTGTAACACGTCAGCGTCAGACACGCTTCGTCTGACATATCTCTGGAGTCCTTGGCGTTGACTTGAGAGGCTTTTATGGGGATTTAGCTTCAGGTTGCCATCAAAGTCTGTCTCCTAATCATTCTGGATGTGCTAACATTTCATGCATTTGCTTTCTGTCTAATTGGGCTCTTCAGAGGAAGAAGCCATACTTGTACTAGTGGAGAAACCCACCAATAAGGGGAGCATCGTCTAATGGCTGTGATTATTTAAAACTAAGTCTTAGTGATCCTCGTTACCATTGCCAAGTTATTTCCCTTAGCCACTGAGTTAGTGTCTATGTGTTCACAGATGATGAGTGCTAATTCTGCTTGTCAGTAGGACCGTGAACATGTTCTTTGAAATGATCAAAAGCTACCACCATTTCCTGATTTCTCATTGTTAAAAACGTCTAAAACTTCTTTTCTTGTACAGCCCAGTGCAGGAGCAGTCCTCCAGCCATGAAATGAAACCAAGAGTTTAACACTGGCCCTAAATGAGACAGATGCAGTCTTTCTTTAACATCCTTCCCCTTGGCTTCCGTGGCTGTCAGGTCAAGTTCCAAAACAATGAAGTCATGGTGTGTGCATACTGAGGGTGCTGCTAGTCCTGACCAAGTGAGACTTTGAAACGGGTCAATTTGACCCAGTTGATGCCACCTGCCCCACATGCTGACAAGAACAAGGACGTGCTTGCAGGTGGTCTCTTCACATCACTGGTTTGCAACGTGGTAATTTTAAGCGATTCAGGTGCCTGGTGCATCTATGTTTTATGTTTCTTAGCGTTACAGACTGTTTTGTTGGTGGGCTGTAGAGGAGAAGGAGTGACACGGGGTTTGCTGCAGCCTTGATGGCATCCCACAGTTTGAAAGGTGCAGAATCCTTTGCTGGTGAGTCATCTGTGCTGTGGTTTTACTTTGTGTTGGGGTGCTCCCACAGGAAGGTTGTCACAACCTCCTGCCAGCATGATCAGCGATCAGCTGCCTGTCTGAGAGGTCTCCACTTGGTGGGGTGTTCCTGGTTTAAGCAAGAACCTTCTTGTTGGGGATGTGATCAATTCCTGTCCATGTCTTGCATAGTCTTGCCTGAATCTATGTATATCATTCTTCCAGATGCCAAAGACAGCAGATACATTCATTCCTTACTGCAAATGAACATTCTTTATAAACTACCAAAAAGAAAGTATGTTGCCATGACTGGTATGCAGGATATCAAGAACTAAGGAGCACTGTTTTCTTTCTGGAAGAAATCAAAACAAGAGGGAAAAGGTTTTGGGAATATTAACATACAGACATGAGAAAAGAGCTTTTCTGGCAGGGCACTGGTTTCTGCTCTGGTGTTCAGTGAACACAATGCCACTGGGTGTCAGGGAGGTATCTCAACAGGGACAGAAAGAGAGGCAGCAGGAGCGGGACAGGGAGAGACAGAGGAAGAAAGGGAAGGGAGGAAGGAGGGAAGGGAGAGGAGCCCATGTGCTGCATTTGGGAGGCTTGAAGAGCGCCGACTTTGCTCCCCTTGGCTAAGAGGGACTCCCTGTCCTGGGGTGCAGGTGGCCTTTGGCAGCTGCTGCCTCAGTGCTGTCTGCAGGTAGCAGCTGTAATTTGCACCAGAATCCACTCTCTAACAAATATTGGCAGACCTGTAATGAGGAATTCAATGAAAATTGCCCCAAGGGAATTTAGAAGAAAAATTTGTCAGAGGTTGGAAGACCAGTAGGCTGTTACAAAAGGGAAGGTAAAGAACAGAGTATGGTGGCAACCAGGAGGTGCTGTGAGCTGTGAAGTAGTCTGGCCTCAGATAAAACCAACTCTTAAATCTACTGAAGCAAACACAGAGTGGCTCCAGAGCTCTCAGTGTCATCACTTGTCTTAAACTGACCGAGGATGGTCAGCTGCCCAATGATTCTGCACGGCGCTTGCTCTTCCCTAGAACAAAGCCCCCAAATCCTGAAAATTCACAGGGTAGAAGATGAGGGTGTGTTGTGCCGCTTGTGCAGATCCCTGAGCTTGGCCCTTCGTGGGTTACGCCATGTTATGTGGAGTTGGGCAGCAAGGGGAACTTCCACCCTCCCTTGCAAATCCCACCTTTGAACAAAATCCGCTTGCGTGGCAGAACACAGCCACGTATTCTGAAACGCATTGGAAAATAAGTTTTTTAGTGAAAGTGAGTGATGTGTCAGTCTAAACAGCGCAGCTTAGTTTCCATTATTTACAACGTGCTGGAGTGTGGGATGTCTGTTTCATTCCCGTATGTTTTCTCACGACCTTATGTGCAGGCAGGAGTGCTGCGAAGTAGGATTGCATCCCAGCACTTGGGTGTAAGCAGTGATCTTATCGATGCGCTCGCTCGGACAAGAGCGTGAAGGAGCAAGTACATTGAATGCACAGCAATGAAGGGACAGGACAAATGGCACGTGCCTGCAAGTCTAAATCAGTGCGCTCTGTGAGTGCCAAGACAGGGACGCTGCTGCCTACCTTTAGCTCATCTGAAATTTGAGTGTTTATTCAAGCAGGGCTCAAGGAACATCCTCCAGCCACTACAGAGCGTGCCTTCAGCTCTCAAGCAAATGAATGGCCTGTCAAAACAACAAGCTCCCAAGTCCCAGTGAGCGCTCCCCAGGCAGCAGGGAAAATCCTTAGCAGATCTGAAATGAAGGTCGGCCATAGACGATAATGGGGAAAAAAGGGAATTATGAAAGGCTCAGAGCCATCACACCCCCAAAACTTGTGCACTTGGATAACTGTTTGGTACTGCACTGGAAAGAACAGACCCTACACAGCTCTGCACACAAATCTGCTCCTCTGTTCTTGCTTTGAGGGAGTTTCAAGGCTGTCCTGACAGTGGACCTGCCACTGGCAAAAGCCAAGCCAGTCGGCAGTAGTGGTTGTGCTTCTGTGAGAATGTACCTAAGAAGGGGAAAAAAAGTTCCTGGGCAAGAGCAATTGCAGAGGGAGAAAGGAGTGGGAAGATGTGACAGAAATAGCCCTGCAGACACCGAGATCAGTGAAGAAGGAAGGGGAGGGGGTGTTGCAGGCACCCAAGCAGAGATTCCCCTGCAGTCCCTGGTGAAGGCTGTGGTGAGGCAGGCTCTTCCCCTGTAGCCCATAGAGGACCACAGCGGAGCAGATGTCCACCTGCAGCCCAGGAGGACTCCATGCTGGAGCAGGTGGATGCCTTGAAGGAGGATGTGTCCCTGTGGAGAGCCCACACTGGAGCAGGCCCCTGGCAGGACCCATGAACCACTCGGGAGAGAAGCCCCCGCTGGAACAGGTTTGCTGTCAGGACTTGTGACCTCATGGGGGGCCCATGCTGGAGCAGTTCATGATGAACAGCCCATGGGAAGGATTCACATTGGAGAAGTTTAAGGAAGACTGTCTCCCATGAGAGGGAGCCCATATTGGTGCAGGGAAAGAGAACAAGGAGGAAGGCGCAGCAGAGACAAGGTGTGATGAACTGACTGCAACCCCCACTCCCTGTCCCCCTGCGCCACTTGGGGGCAAGAGGCAGAGAAAACTGGAAGAGAAGTTAAGCCTGGGAAGAAAGGAAGGGTGGGAGAAAGTGTTTTTTAAGATTTGGGTTTATTTTTCATTGTCCTACTCTGATTTGATTGGTAATAAATTAAATTAATTTTCCCAAGTCGAGTCTGTTTTGCCTGTCCTTATCTCTGCCCATGAGCCTTTCATCATATTTCCTCACCCTTGTCCAGTTGAGGAGGGGAGTGATAGAGCAGCTTTGGTAGGCACCTAGGTGGGTGAAAAAAAAAGGATC
>VXBW01003430.1:24307-36344 GCA_013400375.1 Thinocorus orbignyianus
GGCCGGGGCGGAGCAAAAGCCGGTCCGACGGTTCATCCCGGATTCGTGGAAGAACTTCTTCAAGGGGAGACGCCGCAACGGCTCCAGCTGGGACAGCACGGCCTCCGACATCAGGTACATCTCCGACGGCGTGGAGTGCTCGCCGCCCTCCTCGCCGGCTGCCCCGCAGCCCCGCTCGGTGCCCGGCTCCTACAAGGATCCCTACGGAGGGTCGGGCGGGAGCTACAACTCGAGGAAGGAGGCCGAAGCCATGCTGCCCGAGGATCCCTTCGGGTCCCTGGAGCGGCGGGGGACCACCGGCCAGACCTCCAGCGANNNTGGAGGCCTACAACCAGCGGTACGCCTACATGAAGTCCTGGGCCGGGCTGCTGAGGATCCTCTGCGTGGTGGAGCTGCTGCTGGGGGCCGCCGTCTTCGCCTGCGTCACAGCCTACATCCACAAGGACAACGAGTGGTACAACATGTTCGGGTACTCGCAGCCCTACGGCTATGGGGTTGGCAGCAGCTACGGCGGCTACTCCTACAGCGGGCCCAAAACGCCTTTCATCCTGGTGGTGGCGGGGATGGCATGGATCGTCACAATAGTGCTGCTGGTGCTGGGCATGTCCATGTACTACCGGACCATCCTCCTCGACTCCAACTGGTGGCCCCTGACTGAGTTCGGAATTAACGTGGCTTTGTTCTTTCTGTACATGGCAGCCGCCATAGTGTACGTCAACGATACCAACCGAGGAGGGCTCTGCTACTACCAGCTGTTTAAGACACCAATAAATGCGTCTTTCTGCCGTGTAGAGGGAGGTCAGACAGCAGCAATCATCTTCTTGTTTGTCACGGTGATCATGTATCTAATCAGTGCAGTGGTTTCTCTAAAGTTATGGAGGCATGAAGGAGCCAGGAGGCACCGGGAATTAATGGAACAGGAGGTAAGTCATTAGTTATCGTTTTGTGTCTACTGCATATGGAGTGATGGGGCATTGTGGCCAGCAGGTCCAGGGAGGTGATCCTGCCCCTCTACTCCACTCTGGTGGTGAGACCCCACCTGGAGTACTGTGTCCAGCTGTGGAGTCCTCAACATACAAGGGACATCAAACTGTTGGAACAGGTCCAGCACAGGGCCACAAAGATGATTAGAGGGATGGAGCACCTCTCCTAGGAAGAAAGCCTGAGAGAGTTGGGTTTGTTCAACCTGGAGTAGAGAAGGCTCTGGGGAGACCTTATAGCAGCCTTCCAGTACTTAAAGGGAGCCTACAGGAAAGATGTGGAGATGAACTTTTTAGTAGGGCCTGTGGTGATAGAACAAGGGGTAATGGTTTTAAACTACAAGATTGTAGATTCAGCCTATATAGAAGGAAAAAATTTTTTACAATGAGAGTGGTGAAACACTGGCACAGTTTACCCAGAGAGGTAGGTGGTAGATGCCCGATCCCTGGAAACATTCAAGGTCAGATTGGACGAGGCTCTGAGCAACCTGATCCATTTGAGGATGTGCCTGCTCATTGAAAGGGGAGTTGGACTAGATGGTCTTCAATGGTACCTTTCAGCCCAAGCTATTCCATGATTCTGGGTTGGAAGATCTTTCCGTGCTGTATATTAAGTGCTGTAGATCAGGTGTCTTCCCTGCAGCCTTTGAGGGTGAAATTTCACAAGTCTTGACAGTATCTGAGATCACCAAATGAAAAGCGTTTTTAAGATGTCTGATCCAAATTCTTGGAGGTTTGTTATTTGGGGTTTTTTTAAACTCACTTCATTAAGGAGCTGGCTGTGTTCTGTTTGTAATACTCAGGTCTTCCTGCCTCAGCTGATGAACTACTTCCTGGTGTGTATTTTCCAAACAAAGGAAGAAATGAACAATGTGCTTGTTCAGCTATTCAGGAGGGTTAGGCTTAAAGCCACCTAGCATTTATTTGAAGACTGTGCTTTTTAGCGCATTAAGTGCTAGCATAAATGACCATAAGAACATGAAATATTTGTTTCTACTTTCTAGGCAAAACTCCAAGTTAGTTCTTTATGTCTTTTCAGTTTTCCATACAAGAGTTACTAGAAAAATTAACAGAGTTGGCTAGATTTTGGTGTCTCAGATTTCGATCAGCTTCATCTTTTTCACATCAAGTATTTTGCTGGCTGTGCCCTTACTAAGAGCATTCAATACTTGCCTGGTTAATAATAAACTGTAATGGCAGAGACTTATCATTATCAACTAGAGAATTCAAAGTCATTTGTGGAAAAGCTCATTCACGTGACACCACCACCAAAAAAAGCCTTTAAAATTAAGAAACCTTAATATAGCATAAAAATTAACATATATGAAGCCTACATAAGCCTAATTTAAGGAGATTGTCAGCATTTAAGTGATTTTTTTGTAGGAGAGAGCGAGTTCCAAGTTGCATTTCCTCTGCTTCGTGACTGCAGTCTGATTTGCAGCATTTTCATTTAACATTGGTTTCCATTCCCCCGTCTTGCATGAAACAGCCTCTCCTTTCCAAAAGTACATCGCAGCTCATAAAAGTTTTTTAACCACCACCAATACACCCTGCAAGAACGAGACAACTGCTGGAATTATATAGAAGGTGTTCAGTCACTCTTCCCTGTTATTCTCCGTGGTTTTTAATTCCAGTTATTTTAACATTTCTTAAGGGACTACTTCTCTAACATAGGTTAGGCTCTGGAAAGTGCTGCACAAAGCAGCTGCTGGTTGAGTTACCAGTTCGTGCACTGTTGTGTTTTCTCAGCAATGAATTAGGTTGCAGGGTGTCAGCGAGTTAATACAGGCTGGAATGTGAAATACTGAAGGGGACTGGGAAGTGGATGGAGCATTTCCTGCAAGCTGTTCCTTATGGCTGTATTCTGGGAGGTCCTGTCCTTTTTCCGGGGTTTGGGTGGTTGTTTTCATTCTGCCATTATTAAGCGGTCTTTAAATCAGTTGATCTGCAAATGTTCCCGATGCTAAATTTCTTCATACTTAAATATAAATGTAATACTCTGTACAGCATGATCTTGAAAAAGTTTAGATTTTAAAAGTCTGTGCTTTTGCATACTATAAAACTGACAGTTCTCTCCATTTTTTGATAGATGAAAACACAGTCCTCTTTTCCAGAAAAGAAGGTAGGAAATAGAAATTTATTTTTCTGTTTACTGGTATTTCCAAATGGTTGTTCTTTTTCTTGTGCCTACTTCGCTTGACCTGTCTATTTCTTTACTTACTTGGTTTGGAAGAGATCAAGTTTAATTCTGTACTGTTCTCTGGATAACACTGCCCTAGCTGGAAGATTCAAAGGCTTGTAAAGAAGTTAGTGCTAGCTTGGCTAGGTTATAAAATTTACTGGAAAAAGCAAATCTGATGACTGCCTCTGTGCTTTTACCCTCTTTTATAGTGACAAGTTCTGTAGCATTTATCTGAGAGTTTGGCGGACATGGCCAGAACAGCAGATCATCTGGTGCACTGTAGGTTTTAGAGACTCTTTTCCTCTTGGGTGTCTGCTTCATTTGGAGGAGAACTAGCGGAAGCGCAGTGGTTGGTGCTCCATGAGTTGAGTCTTTTCCTAATATCTCTGACTTCTCTGAAGACCTCCTTTCCAGTTTTGAAGTATTGACACTTACAGTGCTTCTGCCGCACAAAGATACAGTTGCAAACTGTATATGGATCTTAACAGCAGATGGTGATGATTCCCAGAGGATTTATGGTGTATTTATTTCAGTCCAAAATGTCTCCTGCTAGATACCTTGAATTTCCTACCACTGCTTCCTCTGTTGCTTCAGATCTGGATCAGGATCTTTTTATTTTATGTGTTCCAACAAGACTCCACGTGCTTTCGTTTATGGATCAAGTGATAAATTGTGCAATAGGAAATACGAGGAAAAGGGAACTCCAGAGAACTGAGTGATTCCTGTCCGTTCACAAATTAGATAGAAATCCAAGGAAACTTCCTTGGATTATTTTTTTAAGATGTACAAGACAAATCTTCCCAAGCCCCAGTACGTATTTATCTGTCACTGGTACCACTGCTAGAACTGGAGATGGATAATGTGTGCAAAACAGTACTGTTACTCTTTTCTAATTTTCTAGTTACAGTAAGGGTTGTGAGAAATACTTACAATTTGCTTCTAGTGCTGCTGAGTACTGGTATCTCTGACTTCAAATGAGTTGAGTATTTTGTGGTTTATGTAAATTACTTTTGAATTAAAACTGACTGAATTTTCTTCTTCTTTTTTTTTTCTTTTTCTTTTAAAGCAGTATGAAAGTGATGACAGACCAAGAGAGGAGGTCACTTATAGGCAACTTAAATCAGTGGAAAGAAAACCAGAATTACTTAATGGTCATATACCTGCAGGCCACATCCCTAAACCTATAGTGATGCCAGACTACTTAGCGTAAGTTACTTAACTTTGATGAACAAACCTATGGAGAATACTTTTCACTCAGCATTTCTCATATATACACTCACAGTTTCTCTCCCATGCATGTGCTAATAGGAGCTCATAATTCTTTATTAAGTTAATGTTAAAGGTAGAGAGGATGGGAGCTGGTATCAGTGACATAGAACAAGTAATATAAATACAGAGTCTTAAATTTAAAAAACCCAACTCAAACCTCTAATGTTAAAGCAGAATGTTATAATCTGTTAAGTACAATAACTGCCAAAGGAAAAGTAGATCACCACACAGAAAAAAGAAATACATGGGAAATTACTTGTCTTTTTAGCCCCTGAAATTTGACTACTCTTGTGCTTTCTAAATGCTAGATCTGTAACATGCTCTCTTTTACAGGGTAAACCTTTTCATGGTGAAATATGAGATCATAAATTAATTTTTATACTACTTGTGGGGCACAAACTTAAACAGGGTGTTCCACCTGAATAGTAGGAAAATCTTCTTAACTGTGAGAGCCAGCACAAGTTGCCCAGAAACATTATGGAGTCTCCATCCTCGGAGATATTCAAAAGCCACCTGGGCACAGTCCTGGGCAGCCAGTTCTTGGTGGCCCTGTCAGAGGTCTCTTCCAACCTCAACCTTTTTGTCATAGAATCATTCAGTGATTCTGTGATTTCAATGCTTTACATACTTGCAGGTTATGAGATTATCAAACAGTACAGAAATACTACCAAGGTGAAGGTTCCATGTGTGTGTTGAAGTAAATTTATTATTTTTTTTTTCAGGAAATACCCTGCAATTCAAACAAATGAAATGCGAGACAGGTACAAAGCAGTATTCAATGATCAGTTTGCTGAGTACAAAGAACTGTCTGTGGAAGTTCATGCTGTATTAAAAAAGTTTGATGAGCTGGAGGCATTGATGAGGCAGCTTCCTCACCATCCTGAAAGCATATATGTAAGTTCTTGTGAAACAGGCTTAAGGAAAGCAGGGGTGATATTTGGCAGTTTCTGACTGCCAGGGCACTATGTCTTGTAATGCTTGTGGTGACTTGGTCAGAGAGAAAGTTTCCCCAAATATGTTATTTCTCGTTTGGTCATCAGTCAAGGGTACCAAGTTGCAATTAAGTGTGGGGTGTTTTGTTTGAATTTTTTTTTTCCCATGCTTGTAGCTTTCAAATTTGAGTGAGTTATAGTTAATGTACTTTATTTCCCAAGTACAAGATTTAGAACTAAAATGTTACAACTATATTTGATTGATCAAATGAGAATTTTACTTCTGATGAGTATGTTGTATTATTTACATGAAGATATGGAGAACACTCAAAGCATTTAAAAACATGGTCTTTCTCATTAGGAACAAGAAAGGATATCAAAAGTTCTGCAAGAATACAAGAAGAAGAAAAATGTGAGTGTTTTTAGCTTTACATTGCTAGTGAATCTGATGAATATCAAAGAGAGCATAAATAGCCAACGTGTCTGACACTAGGTGCAATTCACAATCTCAGGGTATCCCTAACTACTACAAAGCTTTGTATCTTTTGTCTTTGAAAACTTTGGCAAAGTTAGGAAATGGACCACTTCACTCATGCCAACAACCTGTTTTGAGAATAATGAGTCCGTTAGCCATATGTGGGGAAAAAAATCCCAATAGTTAAGATTTTCATCTTCTGAGACTGTCTCATCTCAGCATTCTGTATTCAGAAGACTGGTTATTTAGAGGGATCCAGTTCACTTATGTTCATTGACTGACACAGCCAGCAGAGAAGTTAACAACAGAAACGTAGTCTTACCTTGAAAAGAAGTTCTGTATTTTCTGTTTCTGTCTGGCATGGAACTTAGACTCACAAAAAAAAGTAATTTTCAGTGTAATCCAAGAGGTTTCACTGTAATTTTTAAGTGTGGGTGGTAAACATGTTATCTGTGTTCTATTAAAATATAATACATTGCAAATACCCTTTTTTTTTTTTTTAATGGAATTCGAAATATGTCTGTGTTAGTTAAACTGCATTGCTTTTTGAGAGGAGGGATTTATTAGATACAGCACAACACACCTGTAAAATTCAAGTGATGTTGTAAGATGTCATTTATATTTGCAGTTTTCTGTTTAAAACCTGCTCTGTTTACTAAGTAACTACTGCGTATGAAAGCAGAGCCTCTTTTTCCATCCTTTCATAAAGGAAGGGGAAGCGGGAAATAAGTTTTCCCTGTGACCAGAGAAAAAGAGTGTGATTGTGTAGAATATTTATATACTGTCCTTCATCAAAAACATAACTGATACTATAATACTCTTGAAACAGCCTGAAAGTGTAATATATTCATGTAAATGTTTTTGTATTTTTGGCAGGATCCTGCATTTCTGGAGAAGAAGGAGCGTTGTGAATACCTAAAGAATAAGCTCTCTCACATAAAACAACGAATTCAGGACTATGATAAAATTATGAATTGGAATGTAGAAACTTAGCTGTGCCTTCACTTTGTGCATACTGTTCTATTTTTTAAATTGAGATGCGTATTTTAAACTATTTATTTACTCTTGGAACAGTACAACTATGGGGATTACTTAATCACTTTCACTTATTTAGATGTACATTACTATTAGGTTTTACATGCAGATCTAATTTTAAATCAATGTAATGAAGTTACCAGCGAAGTTTAGAAAACCTGTGCTAACATCCTGCTTTTATTAGATGTGCACAGCCTGGCCTCTTAAAGTTGCTTACTTTCTTTGAAAATACTGTATTTGCAAACCTGCAGAGCCCACAAGAGAAAGCATTTCTAAATACCATGTCAAAAGTTTCCGCAGGAGTCCCATTAACAGTTTCAACTTTCATTTATAGATGATGTCTTAATGATATCAGAGTGAGTTAGGGTGTTCTTTCTGCATGGGGTTTGTGGGTGTGCTTAATCATATTGAATAATTTTGGCAAATTGAAAATTAGTTTAATAAGACTTTTTGTATTGTATTTCCAAATGCTCTGCTGTATGTCAGAAATCAGCTGGAATCTCATCCCAAAGGAGATGCAAAATAACTTCCTATTTAAGCAACCATAGTAATGGGGGTGGGAGGTGGGTTGTGTTGGGGATTTTTTTTTTTTAATTTGCCCCTCTCTAGAGGTGATGCAACAAATTTCTACATTTCTTTAAGAAACAGAGGTACAGGATGAGACTCATATTATGTTCCATGAGTATTGCAATAGTTCAGTATGCTCTGCATACCTTTTCTGGGTCATCTGAATAGAAGTCCGTGGGTTTAAAGGCAAGTAACTTCTTCATTGGCAAGTAACAGGACGTTTTGTCTAGGCAGCAGCTGTTTGTGAAACTGGCATTCAGAGAGTAAACACAGCAAAATTAATTCTGATTCAGAGTATAACTTATTAATATCCTTTAAAAGGCCAGGTAAAATGTTTTAATAGACATGCTTTCCAGAGTATTCACTTGTTTATATTTTGTCATGGGGATAAGTTTGTATATACAAATGTTTTCATAAACCAGTAAATTTTCTCTTTGTATCCAGTTTCACATCTTTGTTTACTTTTTTACATACTAAAAATTGTTAGAAGCATTAATATGTTCTTTGTATATTCTTCTACAACTGCAATTTGTTTGTTCTGAAATATATTTTAATTTGGAAAAAAAAGCCCACCACTGTAGCCATATTACTCTATTGCTTATAAAGGCACTTTGTTAGAAAACGGTGCCCTGTAAAGGTTATTTCAAATCTTTATTAGAAATATTTTTTTCTTTAAAAGAAAGTTTTCAACTTTTGCCATAATTAAAGGCAAGACATCAGGAAAGCTGTTTCCAGTTTAGAACAGCAATGATAGTACCTTCCCCGTTCTTCAGAAATGCGTGACTGTACCTCACTCTGGCAGTTACATCGTGTCTGACTTTTGAGCCCTTGTCGCTGAGGCTGCAACCCTGATGGCTACAAACCCACTCTCATATTTACAAAGTTGACATTCCAATTTTATCAACCACTTAACTCTGAGAGTTTTAGTGGATGAAAGAAATAATACAAGACACCATGGGAACACTGAAAGAATTTGAAAACTTGGCACGTTTTTGTTTGAAAGCCTTCAGTCTCATCTACCTGGAAGATGTCTCGGTATTTTCATGAGTCTGTAACCAGGTGACAGCCAGCACTGTCTGTCTCTCTCTGGTTCAGATTTCTGTTCTTTTCAAAGAAGAGGAAATCTCTCTACCTTATAAAGGAGCTGGGCCAAGTGTTACATACTTACGGTTCTGTATACTTGTTACACTTGCCCAAATCCCTGCAATTTAATGACCTCTCACTGTGTATCCAGGTTTCTTATTTGTTCTCAGTTGGAGTGCTGGGCATGGCATCAGTACCAGGAAAAGAAGATTAATCCAAGTTTAAGGATCAACTGATGTTTATATAATGCTAAAAAGAAGCTGACTCTGATGTCCTCTTCGGAAGATTCACAGTCTGGACCTTGAATAAGGTCTTCCTTCCATAGGCCACTGAGACACAGCTCCAGGCTGCCTTTTACAGTGGTCTGAGTTTCAGTTTGTGAGAAACTGGCTCCTGACCCCCATAAAGTGCCTGCATAACTTCTTCTCCTTCCCTGGAAAGTTTCCAACAAAGGGGTTGGAAAAAGGGGATGCCAGGCCTGTGGCTGGAAGGAGGAAATAAATTAAGTGGAAACAGCTGTGTGTGGACCCTCCTTATTTCCCAGCAAGGTGTGGCTGAATGGATTTTCCAAGAGCTGGGGGGAGAAAATAGGTAGGCATGTGGAATACTGCCTTCTGCCAGCCTTTTGGATTTAAACAGGATTAGTGCAGTGCATGGTAGTGGGGTGTGCTGAGCATTAAGCCCCAGGAGAAGGCATTTACCTTTGCAGTTTGGGAAGTCCAGCAGAGCAACCTGTTGTGACCATTACAGTAAATCACCTGCTCAGTCCTGGATCTGTTAGGGACCTCAGTGCAGCTCAGCAGGCACTGCCAGTACATACAACTGGTGAGCTGGTTTTGCTCCAACAGTGAAGAACCGAAAAGAGACTTGTGAATAGGCCAAAGAAAAAATACATTTTCCTCTCTCAGATAAATTGACATGAACAAAGTAAGAATTACTGGCTAGGAGTTAAACCAAGTCAAATGCAAGACAGAAATTGGGAGGAAAACAAGTGAGAATGAGTTACAATCAGAGCTATCAGGGAAAGAGGTCTCTTGATATCCCTAAAGACTAGAAGATACACTTCAGGCAAAACCACCTCTGTCTATGCAGTCTTTCTAGTTCAGCTCTCTGATTCTGCATTGTTGCATGTAAAGAATCTGCTGTGTGGTCTTACTCATGTGACTGGGTTTTTGCAGAAGGTAGCCAATATTTATTTCTATCTTATGAAGTAACGTTGCCCTGCATCAATGGGTACACAGTGTCCACTTTCAGCCTTTCCTCAGCCTCTGAGTGTATATAGCAGCAACTTTTATCCTTCAGGCTTCCTCTCAGAAGATACCTACCTGGCTCCACAGATCTACAAGGGGAAATGCCCAGGAGACTTACAATTTTCAGGAATATAGTAGTTTTCAAACTGGACTTGAATACATCAATAAATGTGCTTTTTTTTTCTTTTTTTTTCTTTGTCTTGATAAACAGCTGGATATCTGTAACCAAGGTAACTGTGGCAACATCTGTACACGCTTTACTAATCTGTACATTTTTGCAGGGCAGGTACAGCAGCACCTGACAAATGTCACCAGAAGTTTGTATTGCATAGTAGGGTGGACTGGCTTGTGTGACAGTGTATCAACTGAAAACACTCATGGCAATGAAAACTGGAATTGATTGGAAACTGCAGAAGATAATACCCAGTATTTAGTTTATTAATTTGAAAATTCTGGTGGGATTTAAAGCATTTGGACAATAATAATGTACAAAATTACGGTATATCCTGCATTCCTGTCCAGCATTGAAATTCTTGGCCTTGACAATAAAAAATACTCCTGTTCTGAAAGAAGTCTCGTTTCTCTCTTCTGTTAAAATTGTCAGCTTGCAAAACTCGTCAGTTTTGTGTATGCAAACAAAATAGCCCATGGCCCTGTCTTGAAAAGCAAGTGAAAAGCTGTAGCTTCAGAAGTTTTCATCACCAAGCAATCAGTAAATTACATCTTCTAATCTAGACTTGTGCTGTCTTATAGACCAAAACCAAACTTTTTCAAAGCTGCATTGGCACGTATGGTTATAAGTCATCCAGCCCAGACACCACTCTTCTACATTAATCAGTGTTTCAAAATCTCTCTGCTGTAATCTGAACTCCTGGATATGAGACAGAGTCCTTCTTGTATCCTTCTGGCCACCTTTTAAAATAAATTGTATGCTTGCAAAGGAGACATACTGTAAATTTAAAGATACCTGAAAAAAAGGAGCGAAAAAATACATTTCCTTTGGTCAAGTGCAATTGGCACACTCACTCAATGGAATGCAAAGCATCCCAGAGCACTTTTTAAATGCAATTGCTATCTCACTGTTCACAGCTTTGTAGTGATAGTTTATTTAAAAAAAAAATCCCCAAAACAAGCTATTGTAGCAAAGTAAGAACCTGGCCAGAAAGGGGAGGTCCTAAATATGGTGAGGTTATTCTGTGTGTTTGCAAAAGCTTCTCTTGCTCCACTACTCAGTCTGCTTCAGCGAACGCATTAAAATCACAGAAAATATACCCTGATATAATACACTCTGATATAATACACCCACTACCCTGCAGCAGGAATGAAAGCCAAGGTCTGTGCTTCAGAGCAGAGTTAAAGCAGTGGTTTTGCTACTGAGCTAAGATGCTGTTATTGTCATTAAGCAGCTGACCAGGTGTAACGATGCATTAAAATCCAGTGCTGCGGTACTTGCAAGTAAGGGTCTTTTCTCCAGCATCCTAGCTCCTCTTGTTAATTACTGAAATAACTGCAGTTAATTACAGAAACACCACAAAGACCCAGGCAGTGCCTTGACACTGCCCCCTGGGCGGGGGGCCAGGGCCGGGCTGACCTGACAGAACCCACCGAGGCTCCGTGCCCTCGCTGTCGACCCGCCGACCCACCCACCGTCCTTTTTTTTTTTCCTTTTTTTGAGCTAAATCGGCGCTTTTTGGTGTCTTTTGTGCCAAATACCCCGTGTTTACCCGCAGCAGCCGCGCCGTCATTCCCCTCAGCCTGAGGCGCCGAGGAGCAGCCGCTGAGAGGCCGGGCCGCACACCCGGCCCAGCCTCAGCGGAACGCGGGCGGAACGGCGGCTGCGGCCTCGGAGCAATGCTTAATTAAGCAAATTAAACCCGGTATTACCCGTGGCGGCCAGCGGGTCCCGTCTCGCTGCCTCATGTCGTCCCGGAACGCCGGCTCGGCGGCCCGGGCGGCAGCCGGGCGGGGTTACCGGCGCACCTTCCGGGTCGGGGGCAGGCGCGGAGCCCGGCCCCTCAGCCCTGCAGGCCGCCGGGGCCTTACCGGGGGTCGGCTTCTCCTCACAGACCCCTCAGCACCGTTACGGGGCTTCCCCTTGGGCGGTCGTTGGTTCTGGTGAGGAGCGGGGCCGCCCCCGGCGGAGCGGAGCCAGGCCGCCGCCATGGATGAGGAGCCCGAGAGGACCAAGCGCTGGGAAGGGGGCTACGAGAGAACATGGTAGGTTTTCCCTCCTCGCCTTCTTCTTGCCGACAGATTGTCCCCCT
>VXBW01003430.1:36378-56698 GCA_013400375.1 Thinocorus orbignyianus
TTTGCGCAGGGAGATACTTAAAGAAGATGAGGCCGGGTCGCTGAAAGCCACCATCGAGGACATTCTTTTCAAGGCCAAGAGGAACAGGTACCGTGTCTTGCCACCAGCCTGCTAATAACGCTGGCCTGCTCAATTATAAGGACTTAAATCTTAATGAACCTCGGGCCTCTAGGGCGAGTAAGTGTATCAGCACACTTGCGATGTATGTACGTGCCCTTACCCGTTTCAAGCTCCACATGCAGGCCTCTTGCCTGCTGCTTGTCCATTCTTCCACAAAACAATAATAAAATTAACTTTTTTTAATCTTGTGGATGATTATAAACAAGCTAGGTACTCCCGATGTGTGCTAGGTATGGAGATGAGATCTTGGTCTCATAAACCACATTTCAAAGCCCTGCAATTGCAATTTGCACTGCTCGGAGAAGATCATAGAATCATAGGATGGTTAGAGTTGGAAGGGACCTTAAAGATCATTAAGTTCCAACTCCCCTGCCATGGGCAGGGACACCTCCCACCAGACCTGGTTGCTCAAAGCCCCATCCAGCCTGGCCTTGAACACTTCCAGGGATGGGGCAGCCACAACTTCCCTGGGCAACCTGTTCCAGTGCCTCACCACCCTCACAGGAAAGAACTTCTTCCTAATATCTAATCTAAATCTCCCCTCTTCCAGTTTAAAACCATTACCCCTCATCCTGTCACTACACTTCCTGACAAAGAGTCCCTCTCCAGCTCTCCTGTAGGCTCCCTTCAGATACTGAAAGGCTGCTATCAGGTCTCCCTGAGGCCTTCTCTTCTCCAAGATACCACAATGTTTTTTATTTATTTTCTAATATTCGTGCTTCAAGCTGGGTTTTGGTTCCGTGGCACCAGATCTGTGTTTCACATCATCAGAAAAAGATTACTAGATAAAAACTAGATTTGTTTTGTTTCACGGGATGTTAAAGTATTGAAATTTGGATAAAATAAAGTTCCACTAAACCTGGTAGTAAGACATAGTTTTTGTTTGTTTTCTGAGAGACATGAAACCTGTTTGTAACTGAATTGTCTTTTTTTTTCAGTGTAAGTAGGTGTCTGTGGTTTGTTACTGCTTCATATTTGACAGAAGTCTACTGTTAGATTTGTTCCAGGCTTTTGTTTTAGGAACAATTCATTCATTTGCATCTTACTTAAATCCTTTTGTGTTTTATTAGAATCTATGAACACCATGGACAAGTTCGACTTGGGATGGTATGTTAACCTCTTAACCCTTGTCTGTTGTGAGTCCAAAACCACTTGGACAGAGGTGGTACACCTCCTCTGAAGCGCACTTTTGCTGACTGGATGTGCTTGACACCAAAGCTTGCATTTTTCACCAACCTTTGGTTTTTGTTTTTTTAAAATAAATCCTTCTTTGTTCATTGACAGTGTGGGATGTAAGGCATGTGTGTTCAGAGGTGAAGGTTTGGAACGTTTGCTGTCTCAGGGTGTGTTTTGCCACAGCAGTCACTTGCACTGTCAGTTTTCTTCTTCGTATGAAAAATGGGCATAATTTAAATCAGTTGTAAGTAACAATATTACTTCACACAACATTGAGCTCTTCAGCTGAATAGGTGAAGGTACAAACTAAGCGTATTTTGTAGCTTATCCTGAGAGGGAAAGAACAGGGTGCATTTTTCAAGATTTTTTTTGTTTGTTTAATTTTGAAGGAAAAGTTGGAAAAAATGTGTTACTTTTTTGGTTGGTTTTGATTGTACAGCTCAGTACACTGAATTTTCCCTGTTTGAGAGACAAAGTAGTTGATCTTTTAAGTGAATGGAACAATGAACAATTCATTCAAGTATCTGTTGTCTGAGTGATTGTCGCTTCTGGTGAAAATGCAGATGCGTCACCTTTACGTGGTTGTTGATGGATCAAGAACTATGGAAGACCAAGATTTAAAGCCGAACAGACTTACTTGCACTTTGAAGGTATTTCTATAATCAAAAGCTTTTTCTTATTAATCCACTGTTCCATTGTAAATCAGTTCAATTTTGGATTTAAAAGAATGGCAGTCTCCTGTGACAAGGTTGCATGCATAGCCTCATCACTCCTCTCATCCCTACATTTTTCCCCTGTTTCTGTAGCTAGTCAGTAATTTTCCTTGTATTTTAGGTAAAACACAATAATTTGGCTTGCCTGAGAACTTCTGTACAGTAAAAACACTTTGTAAGGGTATGTTATGGAAACATTACAAAATGTTTGTGGAATTTAAGCTGAAGTGTTGCCCATAATAAGGGATGAAAGAAGAATAAACGTCCTGTCATTACACATCTAGACTAGTAATTTTTTTTCTTACAGTTGTGTTTTGATGAATTCTGATTTGAGTGGATGCTAGATAGGGGTTGAATTGCATTGCTGCTTCAGACTGTGCATCACTTGAACTGTACATTTTTTATTCTGTGGTCTTCTTTAACAACACTAAGCACGGAAATCATGGGATTTGATGATTTTGTACACACAAGTGTTTTTTGGCGGATCATAAGTCTCTGTTTGAACTAACAGTAATCATAGAATCATAGAATGGTTAGAGTTGGAAGGGACCTTAAAGATCATCAAGTTCCAACCCCCCTGCCATGGGCAGGGACACCTCTTACTACAGCAGGTTGCACAAAGCCCCATCCAGCCTGGCCTTAAACACTTCCAGAACTAAAACTTTAACATGTGAAGTGGATAAAATAAAGGGTGGCTAATTTCTAAAAGTTAGATTGCATTGGTAATGTGGGAGGAAAGAGAAGGATGGAAGGGCTGGGGTAAAAGGACAGTGGAAGTAAAGGGCTTATTCTGCTGTTGTGGGGGGTTTTTTGTGTTTTTTTTTTCCCAGTGATACTGGATGTTTTGCAGGTTCCACCTACTTAATGCATATGGAGTAAAACTGTATTTAGTTTTTAACAATCTTAACTTTTTCTTTATAGTTACTGGAATACTTTGTTGAAGAGTACTTTGACCAGAATCCTATTAGTCAGGTATGTACAACCATGCAAGAAACAAGTAACTGAGAACTATTTTAAAAGTTAGTTTTAGCTTTAACACTGTGTAATGAACTGTTTTCAGTTTACATGTTCCTTCCCATCCCTTCCTCATCAGTCTGGTGAAGTTCTTGTTTCTGCCTGAACTGACAAAAGTGAGAACTCAACTGTTCCGTTTTTCCTAAACATAAATTCTAACAGAGAAGACTTGGTTATATTTTTTTCAAGCATTTAGAATTTTAGAATATTTCCTTTTTGTGACTTGTGGCAACAGTACTGGAAATACAGAAATACGTGTTAAGGGATGCACAGTGTTGTTTTGCTGGTTTTACACTTAAATAAAACTTGAATAGTTAAGTAATTCTGATACATAAGGAACAGTAGGCGAAATATAGCAGAAATGTGAATTAACTTGTTTGTTTGTTTCTCCAGATTGGCTTAATTGTAACCAAGAATAAAAGAGCTGAAAAAATGACAGAACTTTCAGGTAGGGAGGTAGTTGTTTGGGTTGTTTTGTAAAATTTTAAACTTTTTTAAAAGTTCTCATCTCTTGCATTGATGTTATAAGTTCTGCCTAGATAACACTGGTGAAAGTTAAGTAATTTTAAGAAGTTGTCTGAAACTGGGGTTTTTATTTTGATCTGTTTTGATCTGGAGTTTTCATCGTGTGCTTGTCCGTGACCAAGTCTTATCCAGGTTGCAACTAAAATGCACTTTGTTTCCCCTACAGTTAATTTCTCCCTCATATTTTATAACCTCTGTTCTGTGATATCTGGCTGGATGTTAAGATGCTGGGTTTCTTTGGTTTCTGGCTTTTGTCACTAGCAATCTGTGTGCCTTCAGAGATGAAGATTTAATTTTTTCTCTTTATTCACTTGTAAAACTGGAGCAACTTTATTGAGGAATGTGAGAATCCTTGAACAGTACTTTGAGGGTAACAGAAAACTAAATTCTGTTTCTGCTGAAACACTTTGAGACACTTTGCACTCATGTTAAGTGCTTAAGGGTGTGCAACAGTGATTTTATTCTTTTTGACCTCTTAAAGTTTCTAACAATTGGGTGCCTGTAGATTAAATGTCTTTCTGTTAGTATATTGTTTTAACGTTTTCTGCATTCTGATCAAGAGTTTAAATGATATTGTTCTTTTAACTTGGTATTTCAGGTGAATTGTGGTTTTGGTTTGTTTTTTTCTCACTTCCAGGTAACTCAAAAAAGCACGTAGTTGCTCTGAAGAAAGCGGTGGATATGAACTGCAGTGGCGAGCCATCTCTATATAATTCCTTAAAGTTGGCCATGCAGACTTTGAAGTTAGTATCTACGTGGAGGGTTTTTTTGTTTTCTGTGTTTTTCAAAATCAGTGTAATGCTGATTGTGAATTTTTGGAGGGGCAGAGACAGTGTTTTTTACAAGTGGCATCTTGCATCGCACTGAGCTGAGCCTTTAAAAGGCGGCTTTATGTCCTCTTGCACTACATACTGTTCAGAAGTTAAATGTGCTAGTAGTGCAGAAATTGATTTTCTAACACAAGATGCTTCTGTTTGGAGGTGTGCTGCTTATGAAAAGCAACAATATTTTAAAACAAAGTAGATGATTTTATGATGTGTATGAATGTGGTGATGAACAGCCCTGCAGTTGTTTCTTACTGTAGAGGACTGAGGTATAAAAGAGAGCAGGGCTAGGGATTAATAACGGTGAGAGAACAGGAAGAGACAGCATTGAATCACAATAATCTGGTGCAGTTTTGGCACACTTCAGAAAGGTAAATTTTCAGGCAGGATAGATTTTTAAATGTTTAAAAAACTTTTTTGCTCTGTGAGACGTTGGAGATGGGGTGAACATTTGTCAAAGACTGTTTTAAGAAATAATTACTGCTAGAAGCACTAATAGCTCAAAGTTAGTAGCTAGTGTCATAAAATATTTGAATGACTAGTTGGAAGAGAGTTTTACATTGAGAACTAAAAAGCAGTAGTTAAAGTAATGGATTTACACGTGTAAACTGATTAGAGATTTTTATTTTAAGAAGTCAGGAAGGCTTACTACACTGTTGATAGTTTGAAGGTGAATTTTACCTGTGAGAGTATGGATAAGGCTCAAGGATAACTTAAGTAAGCATTAGAGCAAACATTGTAACTACTACATAACCAAATACTGTTATTTTAGACATTGGAAAGGTTTGGCTTTTGGAAGGTGAAATTCTGGTGCTCAGAGAAGGGTCTTGCTACAGTCTTGTAATTTGTAGGGGACTTTGTGTCATGTTGTCTTCTGACTTCAGTATTTTCAAGTCCTTGGAAATGTTAGCATACAAGTAAATTAGTGTACAGAAGTAAATTAACTGTATATTTTCTTTAGGCACATGCCAGGACATACAAGCAGAGAGGTTTTGGTAGTCTTCAGCAGTCTGACAACATGTGATCCAGCCAACATCTATGACGTAATTAAGGTACAGAAGCGCAGTTTGACCGCTAAGTTTAACACCCAAGCGATTGGGCTAAAAGCGGACGGTTGCAGTGTCATTGCCAATTAATTTTCATTTAAAACTTTGAGCCTTTTTACTGTTTTCTGAATCTGAGTATGCTTTCTTTCTCCGTTTGAAGTGTTTAAAAGCAGTTAAGATCAGAGTGTCTGTCATCGGCCTGAGTGCTGAAGTTCGAGTTTGTACAGTACTTGCACGAGAAACTGGTGGTACGTATCTGAAATTCAGCAGTTACACTACTAATACAAGTTTAAAGTCAAAATATAGTAACCAGTTTGTCATATTTAGTAATGCATTTTGGTATTTAAGGATAAATATTCTGTTGTACTGGCAGAAAATCTACAACATGCTTAGTGAAATACATAGTATTAAGTGAAATTATTATCAGTTGGTAGCTGCATCTCTAGAGAGAAGAAATATGTATATTTTAAAACCACATGTAAAGCTGTGTTATGTGGAACTTAATGTGACATTTTAATCATAATTACTATAATGGTAACTCTTAACAATATCATTACTACAGTGTCATGTTGGAGAAAAATCTATAGGCCTTTGTGTCTAATTAAACATTGTTATGTAATTGTTATTAATTTTAAAACATAGCATTAACAGGACTAGGTTTTGGGAACGAGACTGACTATTTATTTTTTTTTACTTAAGTTTTTTTCTGTCGCTTGGAGAATATGTTTATATTCTTATCTGCTCATGATCTGAGAGTAAGGTGTTTATTTCTTTGTGACAGGAACATACCACGTTATTTTAGATGAAAGTCATTATAAGGAACTGCTGATGCATCATGTTAGTCCTCCACCTGCCAGTTTGAGTTCTGAATGCTCTCTTATTCGAATGGGTAAGATGGTTTTGTGGAAGTCCTCACATGAGATTTACAAACCTTGTCTTTTTCATTCCTTGCATCTTCTGTGCTGAAGCCATAAAAATAGTTAGAAGCATAATGAAGATGTTGCACAATAGTTTGGGGTGGTTTTTTTTATTTTAACTTTTATTATGCTAAATAGATACCAATTTTCTTGATGTTGTTCCTGCAAAGTAGTCAGCTTTTACTCAAAGTTAAGAGTTTAAACAAATAATGCAATAAAATGCAATATTAATTGTACAGTAATTAGTAATTGGTATAAATGTAATGCTTAGAAATGAAGGATGAAAAACTATTTTGTTTCTCCCTCTGTGTTTTTTTTCCCTGCAGAAGGCAACTGTTATAAGCTGTAAAATCCATCTGTTTGACCACGTAGTACATGTTTGTTAGGAGCACTGTTGTGGTTTTCTTTCCCCAAATGGATTAGGTACCTTTTCTTCTGATGTTCTCCTTCTCAATAAATTTAAGCCTGGAGTTAAGCTAGAATAGGCACTCTAATGCCATCAGTTATAGTGTTGACTTGTTATTTCCATCCACCTGTTTTCACAGATAGGAATGCAGGTATTTTTATGTGTAGATTTAAACACTGAAGAAATGTACTTGTTATAGGTAAAGCCTGAACAGCAGTTGGAAAAATTAACTGCCCCCTTGACACAGGCTGTAAAAAATAAGTGGTAGAAAGAATGGTATCTGTTACAGCCTCCATAAAGTGCTGTTGTCCCATCTGTCATATACTGCACTTGGAAAGTGAACAAACACGTGGTGTCTACATACAAAAATGTTTTCCCCTTAATTGGAAACCATTACTCAGGTGAACATCATTTTGGTTTTAGCTGTTCTTCAAAAATGGGGTTGCAGGGAACTTCAGTTAATATGAAGTCTATGGAAAGATTTTTTTTCAGTTGGAAATACAGTGAGCGATTTGTTGGATGTGTATATATATATATAATTAAATTATATATATTATTATATATAATTTGATACCTAGTTAGCGTGTATTACTTCTCCTGTAATAACAAACAAACAAAAAAAAAGAGATCAGCCTTAATGTTTAGAATAATCTTTGGAACTTCTCCATTGAAGTCAGAAACTGAAAGGTGTCTTACCATGTTATTACCAATTTTAATGGGTATTATGGGATGTTTTTATCTTCAGGTTTTCCTCAGCATACGATTGCTTCTCTATCTGATCAAGATGCAAAGCCGTCCTTTAGCATGGCGTAAGTAGAGCTGATTAGCATTCAATGAGCCGATTATAATTCAGTAATAATTAGTCATATTTAGAAAATCTGCTTGTCAGTGACAATACTGCAAAATGATATGGAAAAAAAAGTAGGTACTGTCTTATGAATTCTAGTAGAAATTTTATTTCCATCTGCACATCCAGTATGTGGCTGTAGTTACCTCTGTTTAATATGCTTTTTAAAATTTGTGTTTAAAATTGTTTGAAGGTAGGAAGTGCTCTTTCAGTTGTGTTTTGCAGTCATTATAACACCAGAGTGCCACAAGATATTAAAGTAATTGCTGCCAATTTTACTTGCCTTTCTTGATTCATGTATTTTTATCACTATAATGATGATAAAGGGTGTTACCTAGAATAAAGTAATTTTTATCTATTTGCTAATGTGACTTTAAAGGGAAGTTTAAAATAGAGACCTCATTTCATTAATGTGCTGGTGGTCTTCTCAATGAGAGGAGTCGTAGTTTACAGGGATGATAGGGGAGTTGAAATTCTCAGAAGGAAACAGCATCTACTGTTTGAAAGAATAAGTGCTAACATACATCTTGAAAACATATGAGTATTCTGTATTGACTTTAAGTAGAAATACTAATGTTGTTATCTTTTATAATTTCATTTTTGAGAGATATATTGGCTCCTTTATGGGAGAAAATTTGATCTTTGTTCCATTTTTGTGGGAAAGCGTGGTTACTGGTATCTTGGTTGATCGCTGTCTGACACTTCCAGTACACATGCAACTGTTGCGTGGAAGCTACTGAAACTTTTAAAACTATTTGCTGTGAGAACTATGTAGTGTCTGTGGTTGTGTAGTATTATACTCTTAGGTGTTAAATTGTCTGTCTCTGCTCCAGGCAATTGGAAAACAACAGTGAGCCCGGTCTTACACTGGGTGGGTATTTCTGTCCCCAGTGCAGAGCCAAATACTGTGAACTTCCTGTGGAATGCAAAATTTGTGGTGAGTAGCAAGAAAAGGTGAGCAGGTGAATTATGAGTTAGTGGTAAGACAGTTAAGGGGTAGAAAAATTCAACTATACTTAGGAATTAAAAGCCAGCTCTGGTTTGAGAACGTTGCAGTGCCTTGGGTTTTCAGTTTTGTACAAGGGACTTTCAGGACTTCACTTGTAGTAGTAACACTGTGTGACGCCTAGTATAGTTATAAACTAAAAGCCCTAAAGCAAAAGGGGGAAGAAGGGACGTTCACATGTGAATTAGAATAATTTCCTCAAGGATCCTGATTTAACAGACACACCAATGTTTCAGGGTCCTCAGTGCAAGCCCATGAAGATAGAGTGTTTTGGAGTTAAAAGGACAGGAGCACCCTCTCACTTCCAGGACTCTGTGGATGAAAGGTTTCAAAGTTGAACCCAAGGGCAGGCCACAGAGTGACACGCGGTGGAAGCCCTTCCAGCTTGCACATGTTAATGGACTATGCAATCAGTTGTGCCCTCCATGTGCCCTTCCCTTGGTGAGAGCCAAAGGGAGGATTACTGGTTTTAGTGGTATTAATATTGTGTGAGCAACAGGTGTCCTCCTGTGAGCTTCTACAGGTGCAGGCATATGACTGAAATGTGGTAGGTATTACCAAGATGCAAGTATTTGGCAAGATGGTGAAATAATTCTAGTTTTGGGTCACCTTGTCCTGATTTCATGTCAGAGTTTTCATATGAGTGTTGAGTTTCATTTCAGCGAAGTAGTAGTATAGCTGGAGAAATCCTGTGAAACAGATTCTTCACAGCTGCAGCTGTCAGCAGAACAAGAGCTTGGAAGTTTACACTACCTATGAGTGAGCGATGAAGAAGGTTGTGCCAGCCCATGCCCCAGCTAACACTTGCCTTTTGTCTTGGTTTAACCCCAGCAGCAGCTAAGCCCCACATCCCCAGCAGGATGGAGGAGAGAATCAGAAGAGTAAATGGGAGAGAACTTGTGGGTTGAGATGAAGGCAGTTTAATAGGTAAAGCAAAGGCTGTGCAGGCAAGCCAAAGGGAGGAATTCATTCACTACTTCCCATCAGCAGCCATCTCTAGGGAAGCAGGGCTCCATCGTGCCTAGCAGCTACTTGAGAAGGCAGATGCCATAATTTCAAATGTCCTTCCCCTTCCACCTTCTTCCCTCAGCTTTTACTGCAGCGCACACCATTGTGTGGTATGGGATATCACCTGTTGGGGTCAGCTGTCCCGGCTGTGTCCCCTCCCAGGTTCTTGTGAACCCCCAGCCTGCTCGCTGGTGGGGTGGAGTGAGGAGCAGAAAATACCTTGACTAAATCTAAAACTGTAGCCCTGCAGTAGGTGCTCTGAAGACTGTTTCCTAGCCAAAACCAGGAGACCTTTGCTGGCTGAAAGGGCTGTGGCGTGGCTTCAGCAATATTACAGCAGGCTGCAGTAGGGCGTGGCAGTTGGGCAGCATTTTAACTGGTGATGGGAAACAGCAGAACTGTCGTTGCCAAGGATGAGTTGAGCATTTAGAGGGACGTAAGCAAAATGCAAACATGAAAGAACTTGCTGTCTTTACAACTATGCCTTATAAGTGCATAAAGACTGAGTTAAACCTTTAAATTAGAAATTCGGGCAATTTGCTTGTACTTTAATTTATATTTGGATTTAATTCTGGAAAGGATTGCAGGTTTGGATTATGGAAGCTAATGAGTACATAATTTTACGTTTTTTAATTCTTAAAAGCTCTAAATCACCAGGTAATTAATTTTTTTTTTTTTTTTGCTTTTTTAGTACAGAAAAGATTTTCAGGAATTCCTCTTCTGTAATAATTTTGATGTCCCTTTATTTTCAGGTCTTACTTTGGTGTCTGCACCTCACCTGGCTCGGTCTTACCATCACTTGTTTCCTTTGGATGCCTTTCAGGAAGTTCCTCTGGAAGAGTATCAGGGGGAACGGTATGTGAATCCTATTTGTGATAACAAGTGCACTTGTAGACCCCATAATTTTTTTTTTGTCATGAAAGTAAGAATAGCTGGCAGCAGATTCTTTGCTGCTGGAGACACTGTTGAATGTTTGGATGTTTTGGGGCACCTCTGACAATAAGAAATATTGTAGTTCGCATTTATGGCTATCCATTGTGTTCAGTTGGATAGCTGAAGTAATTGCCATAAACTGTTACTGGGTGTATGAGTTTTTACTGTTTTACACAATCTTGATGTTTCTTCCTTTAAAATACACAATTTTGCTTTTAGGGATTGTCAAGGCTGCCAGGGAGAAATGAAAGATCAGAATGTAAGTATGTTGAACTCCATCGGAATTTGCATTGAGGGGTGCCAGAAGTAAAGAAGATCCTTTAGTATAAGTCTTCTGAAGACCAGAAAAATATCTGTGGAAGTTCATCACATGGTTAACTAGAATTCTCTGTTAAGAGTCACACCTTTCAGACTGCAAAGTCTATAGAAATGTGGGAAGGGGTTTCCTGGAGCGTTGCATAAATAAACTTCTGCTCTTAGCCATCTGGGAGCATCCATAGTGACTCCAGCTCATTCCCTTCAGACATACTTGCTGTTAGAAACTTGAATTCAGTTGGGTTTCTGTGATACAAACAATGTGTTTAGTTTACGCTGTCTTGCTGACACAACTGTTGCCCTACTGTAGTGCTATGATGGAGATAATTATTATTTTTTCTGATTTGACTTGTTTTTCTGTCTTTTCTACACAGGTTTACATATGTAAAGTGTGTCAGAATGCATTTTGCGTGGAGTGTGATTTGTTTGTTCATGATTCTCTGCACTGCTGTCCTGGCTGCATCCACAAGCACCCTGCTCCTGCCTCTGTATGATGTCATCTCTTAGGAATTGTCATAACTATGTCAATCTGGCATAGATCTATTTTGTTTATTCAGCCATAACTTCCACTGATACAGCTCAAAGCAAGAAGGATCCTGTGTGGTTACAGAAGGATGAACACTGGCTTGGGAGCAAACTTTAATTTTTAGCTAATGTATTAATGATTTTATTACTGTTAATATATGCTGGAATTATCTGTATCTGATTTATTATTGTCTTTGTCTGAAAGGCTCTCGCTTTTTCTCAGTGTTACTGCAAGTAACATGTATATTTGTAAATGTGAAAGCAGTAAATCTGGTTTTTATGATAATGTGGTGATTCATCTTTGTTTCATTTCTTTTTTTTTTAAAAAAAAGAGGGCCTGAAAATATACTTTATATGTAGAGTATTACAAGCTCTGGCTTTTGGTGGATAGTGGAGTTCTACAGATCAAAATATTTTTAGGTTAGAATTTAACAAATATGTTTTTGAGCAATTAGTTGGGGGGGAGATGTCAAATACTAATTTCAAGGGTTGCAGCTACTCACCTTAGCCTTCAGTAAAGCAATTCAAACAGAGCTGTTACAAATGTGCTGAAACACGTTTTAGATTTTAACGGTACAACTCAAAACTAACTGAACTCTGTTGCCACTGTGTGTGTAGTTGTGTGTGGTTTGATTTTCGCTGTCTTGGAGGAGGGCAAGGCTGCTGCAGGGCACCGCGTTTGCTGTTTGTGCAAACCACCGGTGCACACTGTTGTTGGGTGGCCACAGTGTTGAAGACAGTGATGCTGCTTTGGTTCTGAGGGTAGAACTGACCGGCAGAAGTACAACTTCTGCATCTTCTCAGCTGAACGCCCCAAGCAACAGCAGGGCAGGGGAGGCATGTGTCCTCATTTGAACAGGGGGGAGTGGAAACAGACAAACACAAAACACTCTTTGCTGCTTTACAGTGTCTGACCAGAGTGTGGGTGCAGTTTGGACTTGGGAGGATGTAACTACACCTCAGCAGGAGGAGGTTGTGGCGGTGCAGTGTCTGGAGCATCTGGCTTTATGAAGTCATCTTGTGACCTTTGTGACGTTTGGAGTAACTTAGCTGCTGATGCATCCGGGTTTTGGAAATTGCAAGATTAGGAGCAGCAATAACCTAACCTTGAAAGTGCAAGCAAACAGACAAAAAGCAAAGCCCTATCTTAAATTAGTTCCCTGTATTTCGTGCTCACCACATACAAACAACGTGTGCTACTTTTCAGTTTTCACAGGTAGTTTTCATTTCAGCTCCCTTAAATTGGCAAATTCTCAATTGTTAACATAGCTCCTGTGCTTTTTCTATTGTTTATGCCTGTGAGCTGGCTAGAACTCAGTAATTCTACTGTGTTGGCAGAAAAATGGCTGTTTCAGCATTTGTATACACAAATTTGTTTTGTGCTGAGTCCAACAATCCCTGCAAGCTCTGTGTGCTGTTGGGTGGTTGCAGTGTCTGTTACTGTAAGGGTGTCCTAAAAACTAGCAGGAAAAAGACACATTAGTGGAGTTTGGTGTGGTCTAGAAGGCCATTCCAAGGCAAAGAAACACCCTAAGCATCTGGGTCTTAGATATTCTGATGCTGGTGATAGTGTCTTGATACAGTGTTTTCTGATAATATTTTCAACTTCACAGCTTGGATTTCCTAATGGAAATGGAAAAAAAAAAAAAAGGGGGGGGGGGGGGGTGTTGTCAAAACATCTCAAATCCTTTCTAGTTTTTTCCTCTTGCTGGATGCTACAGTGACATTCCTGGGAGTAGAAGTGGTAGATGTATGTTCTATTTTCTGCTTGGTGTCCAAGTAATAGTATGGCTTGTACTTTTCCAGCCTTCTCAGTGGTTGGGAGTAACAGTTCAGAGTAGGTCCTGAAAAATCGTTGTGGAGGCAACTTTTCTGTGATGCTTGAAGGATTTCAGCAGTGGCCTTCTATGCAAATCACCATGGAGGAAAAGCTTCCTTCACTTGCACTGTTTGACCGGGATTCACTGGACTCAAGTTTGCTTTGCTTGTGGGAAGCTACAAGCTGGTTAATTCTTGTTCTTGTATTTCCTTATTTACGGGATCCACCTCAAGATTAGTAAGTCATGGAGGTTATTGGCAGGCCTGTGAGAAATTCTACTTCCTGAAAGTGTTGCACAATACGGTTCAGACGTAAAGCATTGAGGGAGGTGACAAAAAGACAAAAACATCCTGTGATGGGCTTGAGAACACGACAGCATCAAGAAATTGGAGGCTGAAGGGAGCAAGGCTGGGAGCTCCCGACCGTGCGGAGTGAGAGGGACTTCGGAAAGGTGGGTACCCTTGCTCCACTGTGTACTTTCCTGGCAGGAATAAAAGCTGTCAGCTGTATTAACAGTCGTACCTAATTTCCTGGATTGGAAATGCTGAAAATTTGTTAATTAAAATATTACTAAAAGTAATGTCTGGTTCTAGTTTTGTGTAACAGCTGCAGCTCCTGAAGAACTTACATGAAGTCCTGGCCTGTCTCAGGCATTATGAGGAACCATTTTAGTTCTAGACTGTGATACAGCTTATGGATGAAAGAAATGTCAAGTACTAACTCTGTGGCATATGAAGTTCCATCTAAACATGAGGAGAAACTTGTTCACTTTGAGGGTGGCAGAGCCCTGGAAGAGGTGGTAGAGTCTCCATCTCTGGAGACATTCAAAACCCACCTGGACAAGTTCCTGTGCAACCTGCTCTAGGAGGACCTGCTCTGGCAGGGGGGTTAGACTAGATGATCTCCAGAGGTCCCTTGCATATCATTGTGTGATTGCTTGGTTGAAGGAGTGAGAGTAGATGAATTTATGTTTTTTTAAAGTCATCAAATTTGAATGAGAATCACATTTCCACATATAGGAAAAATTAACGTGGTGGCCATAGTGCAATTCAAAATATAATAGAATGTGGGAAACCATGGACACCCAGTGAACAATCCAAGCTGTGAGAATCTGCTCAGGCTGTAACTGAGCACAGGCCTCCAGGTGTATTCAAGGACGCTTTGCAGTGAAAGAATAAGAACCATGAAGCAACAAGAAGGGAGAATAGCACTGTGCCCTGGGATTCAGCATTGTGGAGGAGGTCCTGTGCCATGAATAGAGCTGTTGTTTTACCTTTGAAGATAACTGCTGAGTTTATCATCTTAAGGCAACTTTGTGAACTGTGAGAAAGTGTGATGTATTGCAGCTGTGTTTTAACCAAGCGTGATTAACCGCACAATTTATGTGAACCAATAAGTCTGCCACAAAGAGGTAGCTTCTAATAGTTTTCCCATATAGGTGTTTGAATCTTCTAATAAATTGGCATCTACCTGATCACATTGATCGTTGTGTGGTGTCCAAGCCTTCTGCGTCGACAAGTGGCGCCTGAACAGGGACCCTCAGATCACCGATGGACACGCCAATGGAGCTGGCAAAGGAGGGGGCAGAAGAGGCTGGCCGAGAGGTGAGTGCTGCCCCGGCACCCAGGGAAAAACACTGGTGTAAATGCAGGGAATCCCACCCTGATCAGGCGAGTGGCTGGGGGGAAGATGGGGTCTACACTAATGAAGGAAGAGTCAGCAGTAGTGAAACTCCTCCAACTTAGTCTCTCTGAGAGAGGATTGAATTATGAGACATCTGCCTTGAAGGCTTTGCTGATGTGGGCAGAGGAAAAAGGGTTAATCCCCTCGGTAGGAGCAGCTTTTGAAATTAAGACAGAGGGAAGTATGTTATCCACCACCGGTTTATCGTTCGGGTCAGCTTTAGCCCCTGTGGCACCACTGCTTTGTGGGACAGGAGGGATGTGGGGACCAGCTCCTTCGGCGGGTGCTACTGCTGCTGCAATCACCAACCCAGCAGATAAGAAAGTGACCAAAAAGGAGGAATCGATGGCAACTTCACCAGAGCGTGAAGCACCTGAGCCTTTAGACCGCCCTCCTGGCTCAGGAACCTCGATGCTGTGACCACAAAAAAAGAAAAGGAAAAAAAAAACAAAAAAGCCAGCCCCGATCCCAAACATATACCCTCCATTGCCGTCATCTACACCACCTTCACGCTGCAAGCAAGTAGAGGAGTACCGCATGGGCTTGGGAGATGACAGGCTCCAGGAGTTGTACGGAGGCTGGAACACCTTGAAGCACGGCTGNTGGCAACTTCACCAGAGCGTGAAGCACCTGAGCCTTTAGACCGCCCTCCTGGCTCAGGAACCTCGATGCTGTGACCACAAAAAAAGAAAAGGAAAAAAAAAACAAAAAAGCCAGCCCCGATCCCAAACATATACCCTCCATTGCCGTCATCTACACCACCTTCACGCTGCAAGCAAGTAGAGGAGTACCGCATGGGCTTGGGAGATGACAGGCTCCAGGAGTTGTACGGAGGCTGGAACACCTTGAAGCACGGCTGGGGGAAAAGAACAGCCATCCTCTGCCGCTCCCTCCTCCATCACCTCCGGCACCGCCAGCAGCACAAGGACATAATCCATCCTTACCTTTGCCATCTTTACCCATGTCTTCACTCACATCGCCTTCATCTTCAGTGGGGATGGAGTTTGGTGTGGGAGGAGGGCAGGGGGAGGGGGCAGTGAGCCACACTCCTGTACGAGGCGGAAGGGTACAATTCGAGAGGCAGCGAGTGAGGGTTGTTTTCTACCTGAAGCATATCCAGTAATGGTGGATCTTAATGGAGGGAATGTCTGGGAAGCTTCAGATTGGAAAATATTGAAAGAATTGACGCAAGCAGCCAGTCAATATGGGTTGAGATCATCATACTCCAGAGCACAGTTGGAGCATATNGGCTGGGGGAAAAGAACAGCCATCCTCTGCCGCTCCCTCCTCCATCCCCTCCGGCACCGCCAGCAGCACAAGGACATAATCCATCCTTACCTTTGCCATCTTTACCCATGTCTTCACTCACATCGCCTTCATCTTCAGTGGGGATGGAGTTTGGTGTGGGAGGAGGGCAGGGGGAGGGGGCAGTGAGCCACACTCCTGTACGAGGCGGAAGGGTACAATTCGAGAGGCAGCGAGTGAGGGTTGTTTTCTACCTGAAGCATATCCAGTAATGGTGGATCTTAATGGAGGGAATGTCTGGGAAGCTTCAGATTGGAAAATATTGAAAGAATTGACGCAAGCAGCCAGTCAATATGGGTTGAGATCATCATACTCCAGAGCACAGTTGGAGCATATTCTTAGCGCAAATCTGCTTACCCCACGTGATACGAAAATGATAGTGCAAATGTTACTTTCACCTTCGCAGCGGTTACGGTTTTATTAGCAATGGCAAGAAGCCCGTGATAAAGATGCTGCTGCACCCCATTCGGGCCCCTGCTCTCGGAACCGAGGAGGGGTGCGTGGAGGGAGGTTCTCCCACTCCCAGAGGAGTTGGGGCGGTTTTTTTCTAATACTCTATTTCTCACTTCTATTTCCCACCTTTCATTTGGCACTGTATGTTTTGCCACCTCAGTTTTTTTTCTAATTTAAGGAGAAATTCAAAGAGTGCTAGCAACAGCCGTGGCTTCAAGGTGGAGGAATTGGGGTGATCGAGGCGTTTTGCTTTACTGAGGTGGTGCAAGATTTTCACGCTGCAGAATCTGCCACTGATCTGAGTTGTCTTGCTCAGATCACGCCTGTTTGTGTCTCTTCTTCCCCTCTGCTTTGGTTGTAAAGGCTTCAGGGTACTTGCTGTTATCATTATGGGGGCAGTGGTCAATCAGAATTGGCAGAAGTCTCAATATGGCTATTCAGATTTATAATACACCTGTTTATACCAACTCTCCAGGTACCTTATTCCTTCTTAAGAGGGTGAAATCAAGTGTTTATAACCTGTAGAAACCGTGATTTTAGTAACAGAGGTGATGACTAGATGTTATCCAAAAGATGTGGATAATAAAATTTGATAGCCTTCCTTGTTTTCTTTAGAAAATGTCTGCTGAAGAGGAGCCTGCAGTGGAGACGAGGGACGATGAAATACATGAGCTGAATCCTTCTGCACTGCGAGCTCTTCTCCCTCACTTAACCATTGACTTCCACAAACTCACCAAGGAAATGGAGGCAGAATTCCAGGAAATCCGTAGGCAGCTGCCGAAGAGTTACAACCCTACCATGAGAAACGAACACAACAGATTAAAATCTTTCTTGTCCTATAAATCATATTCATCATGGTCTTTGGCAGAAATGGCAGCTGCTGGGTTTTATCACACACTTGTCAAAGACAGCGTGCAATGTTTTTGCTGTGGATTGGTTTTATTTGCCACGAAGATTAAAGATACCCCATACGAACAGCATAAGAAATTTTCCCCCACTTGTGACTTTGTCCTGGGCAAAGAGGTAGGTAATATTTCAAAGTACGACATACGTGTTCAGAAGCTGGAGAAGGATCCAGCAGAAGAGGCCTACAGGTACAGCACCGAGGACATGAGGCTGCAGTCCTTCGACGGGTGGCCATTCTATGCCAGAGGAACGACGCCTGATTCTCTTGCTGGAGCTGGGTTCTTCTTTACAGGTAATTGGAAGCGATCCTTAGGGGGATGTCTGCTTTGATTTGTAAAATGGTGTGAGTCTACCAACTGTACTTGGATGGATACGACGTCTTTTTTCATGCCACTCATCCTTTTGCTATGTGTTTTACTCCTCATAAAGGCTTTCTTTCCCAGGCTGAAGAACATAGGCAACTCAACCGTTCCTCATGTGGAAGGCATTCCACATTTTTTATCATCCTTGTTGCTGTTCCCTGCTCCTTTTCCTATTCTAATGCACTACTTTCTGACTTGAGAAGACCTCAGTCACGTGCACTGTTTAAGATGTGGTTACTTGTGGGTTTGTACAGTGGTATAATTACCCTTTTTTTTACTTATTTTTCTGTAACAGACGCTGATCTTACAGATCTAATGTCTCTTCTGTTCCCTCAAATGTGCAGACTGCTTTCTAAAGATTGCCATTACTTTTTCTCCACTCAGTCATAATCTATGCACAACTGTTTGGATTTTGGATGCTCTTTCTGCAGTTTGGCCCCACTGGTTTAGATGATGGGAACTGGTTTAGATGATGAGCTTTTGAACCTTCTGTTTTCTTTGCTCAAAAGCTTCAGCTATTTTAATTATACTTAATTCTTCTAATCTGATTCATTTTCCTATCAGCCACACTCATTTCCTGTAACTTTTCATGACTCTTTTGTAATAAGTAGCACATACTGGTGTTGCACTTACAGTAAAAGGTATTTCGGGAAATTCTCAAATGCCTGTAAGGAAGTTGTTTGGGTTTTTTCCTAATTGGTTGCTTTTATTTAGTCAGCCATTTCAGCTTCCTTACCTTTACATAGTTCCTGTTTTTGAAGTTTAACACAGCCTTAGTAGGTTCCTTATTTCCCTGGGGGACGTTGCATCTGAGTAAATGGCAACCATGGTTGTACAGTGACACCTCCACTGTGAGACTTTGACCTCTTCCTGGCAGATTTCTCAATACCAAGTCACATCATCATGTATACTTGATAAACAGCTGCGCCACCAGATTATGTTCAATAGTCTCGGAAGGAGGGGAGGGGTGTGAAGAGGAGGGTAGGGGAAGGGAAGGGAGGAAAAAGAAAACAACCCTTGGCCAAGTGCAAAGTCCTGCACTTGGGGCACAACAACCCCACGCATCACTACAGGCTTGGGGAAGTGTGGCTGGAGAGCTGCTTGGCAGAAAAGGACCGGGGGTTTCTGGTTGACAAGCAGCGGTGTGCCCAGGTGGCCAAGAAGGCCAGTGGCATCCTGGCTTGTATTTGTGCTCAGCACTGGTGAGGCCACGCCTTGAGTAGTGTGTCCAGTTCTGGGCACCTCAACACAAGAGAGACATCGAGGTGCTGGAGCGAGCACAGAGGAGGGCAACAAAGCTGGTGAAGGGCCTGGAGAATAAATCTTACGAAGAGCGACTGAGGGAGCTTAGTTTGAGGAAGAAGAGGCTGAGGGGAGACCTTGTCATTCTCTACAACCAGTTGAAAGGACATTGTAGAGAGGTTGGTGCTGGTCTCTTCTCACAGACAATTAGTAATAGAACAAGAGGGAATGGCTTCAAGCTCCAACAGGGTAGGTTTAGGTTGAACATTAGGAAAGAATTTTTAACAGAAAGAGTGGTTGGGCATTGGAATAGGCTGCCCAGGGAGGTGGTTGAGTCACCATCCCTGGACATGTTTAAGAATCATTTAGATGTGGTGTTGGGGGATATGGTGTAGGGGAGAACTCTGTAGAGTGAGGCTGATGGCTGGACTTGATGATCCCAAGGGTCTTTTCCAACCTGAACGATTCTGTGATTCTACTTCATACCCCAAGGTAGTACCTGTGCAGTCCCCTTGGGGGATAACTGCAGCCACGAGTGCAATTCTGTTTCTTGCCCACAGAGCCTCCCTCGTTTCTCTGAGTGTCACATGCTCAGTTTTGTTGTCCTACTTGGCTGGCTGGCAGTATGGACCAAGAAATGTACTGCCCCAAGAGGCCTGAAATTCCAGTCTGTAGAAAACCTTTGCTCCTCATTGGCTAGACAATGATTTTGGTTTAAGACATCATTAAGATCTGATACTCCTTCTCTTCGTAACATTTTCCCTGAATATTTTATACACCAGCATTAGAGCATTTGACTGACCTGTCTTTCTTCCATCATGTTTATGCTAACTATCAGTATGTTGACTAATGGACAGAAATTCTATTTCTCCCACCTTATTCCATTTGTTTCCAGCTATAAATTTACTTAACTTTTACAAATAAACTGAATAGCTAGAACACAAAATTTAAAAATAATAATAAGGCAACAAAAGTTTTTTCTACAACACCTGTAAATATTCTCAGATATTTATGAAACTTTTTTTTGATGGAAAGATCTACCTTATATTTTTCACTCTCAGATCTGCACCAAGTTTAGTACCAGACTGACACAACTGAAATTAAATGTAAATCTAAGTAGAGTAAACCTTTCTGGTTTGAGATCATAGAATCATAGAATGGTTAGAGTCGGAAGG
>VXBW01003430.1:81427-109728 GCA_013400375.1 Thinocorus orbignyianus
GCCGTGCATCCCCGGGAGTGGGAAGTCGTTGGGACCCCTCTACGCCACTGTGGGAGAGCCCCTGAGGCTGTGGTGGTGGCAGGCTCCCCGGTGACAGTCGTTACCGCGGCCCGCCACCTCCTGCTTTCCCCTGCTGTGGTTTGGAGTCGTCTCGTCTCGGAGACCTCCTGAAATTGAGGTGCTGGGCTGTGCTCCGGGCGGTCCCTGCTCGCAGCTCGGTGTGTGGTCATCGGACAACGACTGCTGGGTCTCTGGCGCATTTGCAGCCCGAGCAAAACCTGCATTTCCCTGCTGCGGTTGCACTGCAGGTGCTTGAAATAATGTATAAGTGGAGGCTGCAAAGGAGGGGCCTGGTGTGGTCCGGCACTCGGTTTTCCTGGCACTGCTGCAGCAGGGAGCTCTAGCCCGCTGTGTGCAGCAAAAATTCTTAGCATTCTGAGACTGAAGGACTTTGATTTTGCATTCTTACCCCTTTCCTATTCCGTGTTCACTTCTTCATGCATTAGCAAGCGAGGCCTGTCTGGCTTTTTCCTTTTTGATGATTTAATTTTTTTTGAGTACTTTCTAAATGTATTTTAATGCAGTGGAAATGTTGGTCCTTCAGGACCTTCCTGTTGTAGGTTACCTCTAGACGGCTGCAGAGTCCCACACTGCTGCTTGCTTGCTCTCCCCTGGTTGGATGGGCAGAGAATCAGAAGGGCAAAAGTGCAAAAACTCACAGGTTGAGATAAGGTTTGGTTAATAGGTAGAGCAGGAGCTATACGCACAAGCAAAGCAAAATCAAGAATTCATTCTCAACTTCATATCAGCAGACAGGTGTTTAGCCATCTCCAGGAAAGCAGGGCTTCATGCATGTAGTGGTTACTCTGGAAGACAAACACCAAATCTCTGGACGTGCTCCTTCCTTCTTCACCCAGCTTTTGTTACTGAGCATGATATCAGATAGTATGGAATATCCCTTTGGTCAGTTGGTGTCACCTGTTGCATCTGTGTCCCCTCCTGACTTTTTGTGGCCCCAGCCCACTCACTGACAGGACAGAGTGAGAAAAGATTGTGATGCTGTGTAAGTGCTGCTCAGCATGGGTGTGCTATCAACACTGTTTTGGTCTGAAAACAGTGAAACCATATGAGCTACTATGAAGAAAATTAACTCTGTCCTTGCCAAAAGCAGTACAGATGAGTTCTTCAGGACCTTTCCTCAGTCTGACAATTGCTTTTCAGAACATCCTTCTCAGTTCTTTTAACTAGTTGGGTTTGCATCTTACATTAATATGTCTATTCTTTTAGTTGAGACTTGTCTGTTATGACATAATATAAGGTGACTAGAAATTCAGGCTAGTGGGCATGGCATGTCTTTGGTAAACCCATGCTGCCATTTGTTCAACTTGTATCTTACATCTTTTATGCTTAAACTTGTTTTGCATTGTGCTGTAAGGATGTTTTTCATTCAAATTTTTTTTATAAAATCTCTGTGTTACAGAGATCAGGTTACTGCATCTTTTGTCATACGATACTTTTTTTCTTAACTGGTAACAGTTTTTCAATTATGTGGAGCTGTTGCTGATTCACTAGATTTATTAAAGATTTTTGTGTATGTAATTTAATGGGTTCTTTGGTCTAATCTAATTGTAATTTTCAAATGGGACGCAAATGCCATTCTGAAAGGGAGACTATTCTGAGGGATCTAGTGCTACATGGTATTGAACTGTTCAGAAATCTGGTCTCATGCTACAAAACATGAGTGGTGTGGACAAGGTGAATGGATTACTTTCCACTATCTCTTGCTGTACAAAAAACAGGATGCTGACTGGAACTTGCATGGATCTTATTCAAAACACACAGAGGAGCATCACGTAGTAAGGCTGCTGAACTAATTAATGGGATGTTCTGTGTAGTAGAAATGTGTATGAATTCACAGTGTGGAACTGATTGGTTCAGAAAAGTCTGTGAGGCTGTTAAATACAAAAACATCATCTGTAGCATTTGCCTGAGTCACAGAGAATAGCCAGAGAGGATCTGGAAATATTTCACTCTACGGTTATTTTTATTTTATTCTTTCAAAAGCATTTGCTTCTGATTGTTTTTGAAGATGGCAAAGTGAACCATGGGTGTGGTTGTCCACAAGGCATAGTTCCAATGTAAAATTGAAAAACCTCTTTATGACTCAGTTTTAATTCTGTGGCAGTCTTACTGTGAGCAACAGCCAAGGAGGCAAATGCTGGAGGAATCTGCTGACTTAAGACGATCATAATCGTTGGCAATTTTGCTTGCTCTTTGAAAGCTTTTTCTGTGTAAGGGACAGAAAAAATACTTAAATAGAAGGCTTTCCAGGGAAGCTAAAAGTTGTTGCTTCTAAAAGGCTACTTCTGGTGTGGTAAGCACGAGCAGTAGAATAGCAGCAGCTCATTTCACTGTTGAGGTGTCTTTGGAATTCACAGTTTACATGTCATCTACTTGCAAACATATAAAAGGAGTATTCAGATTAATTGTAGTAAAAATCATCAAACTACTTTTGCATCTGGCTCTATTAAAATGGTTTCAATATGCCACCTGCATTCTGTGGGTTATTTTATATAAAGCTTTATTGTGTTTTCATGTTTGATATTCTCCACTGAAAGCAGAGAGTCTTCCAAAATAGTAAGGGGGTAGGGAAGAAATGTGTGAGGTTAGCATTATTGGTCAAATAGCTTGTAGCAGTAAAATTGGTCAATAATAATTCATATTAGAAAATTAGGTACCAGTTCTTATAGCTGACCAGTTTATGAGGAAATACCAGATGTGGGTTGTATCTGACTCTGGTGTGGTTTCTTGTATACAACTTTAGTTTTCTGTGGCACTACATTTATGTTAATTGGTGCATAAATGTATCTTGAAAGTAAGAGTCACGAACCTGTAACTGTAAAATATTTCACAATACTCTTTAAAATTTTCCAGGGATGACAAGGCTGATAGCTCAAATGATGCCGGAGAAGCTAGTAAACCTGCAGAGATGCCTACACAGAGAAGAAAACGTATCTCCACCATGCCCAATCTTGTTAAACCCAGAGCTGGACCTTCATCTGCTCTGCATTCTGTATCAAAACTGCAAAGGCGAGTGTCACAGGCTCCTGATGGCAGTACTTCACTTCAGAAGGATTCCTCTCCATCAGAAAAGAGTAGTGTTGAAAGCTCTTTAAAGTCTCCCATGCTGCCCGAAAAGAAAACACCTGTGCCACAAGTGCCACAGTTTTCCCCACTAAAAAAAGCAGTTAACAAGGAGCAAACTGTAGGTGTAGCTGCTCAAAAAAATGATGATGCCTTGCAGAAGAATGTACCCTCCCCTCTCAAGGAGAGACCAACACAGGGAAGATCAGGAACACAGGAGGAAAAGCTGCCTATGAAACCTGCTCCCATGAAACAGAAACGAACCTGTTCCGACCGGGAAAGGATCCTCAAAGCTCGGAAATTAAGAGAAATGCTTAAAGAAGAGCTGAGGAAAGAGCGGATGGTAGGCCTGTGTTGACCTCTGCAGATGTGTGCCCTGTGAAGGGCAAAGACATGGGATTCACCTAACATATGTTATCTTTTTGCAGTAGTGTTTTTTGATGATCATCAGCCACTTACTGCTAATAGTCTGTTATAACTCTGTATGGCTTTAGCCTGTTTGTAAGCAGTAGTAGCTCTGTTCCCTCATAATACAGATTTCCTGAGAAAATATTTTAGTTTGTTTAGAACCACAAGCCTTGTTGACATGAGACCTACCATTGTATTATAGTCAACATTCCAATTTTGAAAGTTTCACATCTTGTAATATAATGGGGAAGTATGCTGTAGAATCTTGAGATTTGGGTTTTCTTATATCTTGTCAACTTGATTGTTGACTGGGTTTTGTGATTTTGAGTAACTATTCACTTTTACGTGTCAAGTATTAAATTTCCCTGAGAGGCTAAATCACTTAAGGATCTGTGGTGTCCTCTCTGACAAAGGGACGCTTTTAAGATAAACTTCCTTGAGTTGTTGGGGCCAGGGGTCGGAAACAACAAAACTCCCTAAATGCGGTACTTCATATACAAAGCAAAATATTAATTTGTGAAATACAAAGTACTTTCAGGGTGAATTTAAGGGGTTTATTTCTTTTTATATGGAAACAGTTGAAACACAGGCCTCCAATAATTGAAGGGCATTCTCCACCAGATCGTTCTAAAATGACCATGAGAGACTTGATATACTATCTACCAGAAAACAATCCTATGAAGTAAGTATGACTCTTTTTCATTCTCCTTAGGTTAAATTATTTTTATTTTTATTTTTCTATCAGTTTAATAATTGTGAAAATGAGAAAGCTTACATCTGGAGTATTAGCACATATGCTGTGTTGTTGTAATGGTAACAAAGGCTTTTAGACATTTTCGTACCTATTCAGACTTTATACAGAAATGAGAATGGAGATTAGTGTACTTGTTAAAATTAGAAACATGACCACATCCCCAGTGCTTATTTATCTCTCTACTAGTGCAGAATAACAGAAAGTCTTTCTCTTTTTTTTCTTTTTGCAACTTAACTCCTGCTAAATTTTTAATTATGACTGCCTGCCAAATCTGGTGGACTGCAAGAAGCTAAGCATTTCCACTTCCTGGCTACTACAGATCAAAATGCACTGCAAGACCCAGAAGGTTTCTGCACTGCAGCTGGATGAATGTAGTTGCTACTATTCCCTTTACAGGCTTCACCAGTTGCAGGGTTGAGTGAGCATCCCAGAGATGCACATGCAGGGGTAACGCTGACCTAGCTGGCTGCACAGACAGAACAGGGGCTTTTTTCTGCAAGTACCAAAACCAGCCACATGAATATAAGCACAGCTATCTAAGTCCTGTTCTTCCTCTTAGTAGTAGATGATTTTTCTGTTATTGTCTGTTCTCACCTTCTTGTTAATGTTTGTGCTCTTCTATGTTTTATTTATCACTTTCCCTGTTATTTTTTCTTTTATACTGAATAGTCCTTAAGCAGGTGATGAACCAGATGATCTCATATTCCTTGTACCCTGACAATGTCTTACTGCTTGAAATATCTCTGTTTGACATTGATTGTACAAAAAAAAAACCAACAACTCAACCAAAATTCATTAGGGAGTGCTGGTTGTTCAGTTAGACTTAAGTCTAGATGTGGTACAAAGAATTGAAAAAACATTTTGTGGGGTTTTTTTGTCGTATATTTGCTAAAAGCAGGTTTTATGGAGTGAAGAACAAATTTATCTGTACAAACATTCATCTCTAGCCTTATATAAAATTCTAGGTCTTCACTGGCAGAAGAAAAGAGAACAGAAAGAAATTCTGCACTGGGTCACATGAAAGAGTAAGTGTTCACAAGGGGAGTACTTACAATTAAAAAGCTTTGTCATGTTGGCAGAAACCATGTTTATGTGGTATTACCAACAGTGTAGGTTTCGTACTGTTTGAATATCACAGCCCTTATTTATAATGTATTGTAATTTGGGAGGGGAAGATGGTTAAAGAGCATTTTGCTTTCAATGTTATATTTTTGGGGTTGTCCATTTTACAGTAGAATGAAGAGTAGATTCCAGAGTGTATGTATTGAGTAACTTCGTGGGTGGGTTGCACTGCTGGGTGGTTCTTTAAATTGCTGAGTGTCTGACATACAGAGCAGCAGTTCAAAAACACCAAAAAGAATAATATTTTTCCTTGATGTCTTATATTTATAGACAGGAAGAAAAAAGTACTCCTGATCATGAAGAGGAAGATGAGGAGGAAGAAGCAGAGAATGGGGAGGAGAGTCAGGATGGTCCTCTTCTAGTTCCTCGTGTGAAAGTAGCAGAGGATGGTTCAATTATTCTGGATGAAGAAAGGTAACAAATTCTGCAGCTGGCTCACAGACAGTATATACTACATTGCAGCTTAGCTTCTGAATAGAGAACAGTTGCTTTGGGCGGGGGCAAATGTGAGTGTATTTATCTGTTGAGAGTCGACCTGTCCTAACTTAGGAAACTGTGAGTAAGTGGCAAAATGTGAGCAGTGTCTCCATCTCAGTGGTGGCAAACTTCCCTGTGAGAAATGTTTTTGGAGAATGAGATAGAGAGGAAGATGGCATACTTTATTACAGTGAATGAATACTGAATATTTGTCAAAATTCCAAATGTCATCTAATTAGTTAACTTACATTGTTAAGTTGCATGTGTAACAGTTGTATGTGTTGGCTTACTGTTACTTAGTTGTCAGTATGATTTGCTTCAGCTTTCCATCTTGCTTCTTTATTCAGTTGTCAGTGTTTTCAGTAACTGGCTTTTTTAAAGTATTATACTGCAAGGTTATTGAGTTCCCCAAATGTGTAATTAGAATGGGATTTAGTCCAACGTGTAATGATGAAGCAGTCCTGGTGAAAACTTGGCAGTATTCTAAAAGAATGTTGTGAGGCTCTTGTGGTTTCAGAAAATAATTTTTTGAATGCGTTTGTTTTTTTTAAAGATATTTAAGTACGTGTGTCTGCACTGTTTCTTATGAAACGGGAAAAGCAAATTTATTTGCACAGGCTGAGTAGAATAATGATTTATCACTGCATTCTTCCATTAAAATACATGTTAAATTAATTATGAAACCTGATTATGCAGTACAAACTCCCGACGTGTGGCAAGAAAAATCTGAATAACTAGCTTATAAACATCTACTATGTATCTTAGCAATATTTTCAGGTAAGTTTCTTTGTGTGTTGCTTTCCAGTTTAACTGTAGAAGTTCTAAGAACAAAAGGTCCATGTGTTGTAGAAGAAAATGATCCCATCTTTGAGCGTGGCTCTACAACTACATATTCCAGCTTCAGGAAAAGCTTTTACACGAAACCATGGTCAAATAAAGGTGAGTATACTTTTGGCTTCAAGTTTTGTGTCTGCAGAAGAGCTTAGTTTTACATATATGCTTTGTACGTAACAATTTTCATTTCCAGTGGAGTGAAAGGATCTAGTTGTCACAAACTCTAATAACAAGCGAAGCTGTGATGTTGACTGTGAAAATGGGCATTTTTTTAGAAATGTAGTGCCTCACAATATGCAGGCTACCTGTGAATTTTTTGTCATGGATGTTTAGACGCTGTGGAAATGCTAGTCTGTCTTATCAAAGGCGTAATTTTGGATTTTGGTGTCCAGATATTTGCACTCTGTATGGAACAGTTAGCATTTCTTAAAAACTTCTTTACTTGGTTCTTCCAACATGGGCAGGAATAAGTTCTATAAGCCATTTTTGTACAGGCTGATTTCAGTGCACATGAACAGCTGTGTTTTTATGAGTGCAGGCATTGTTTTTTTAATTTTGCCTTTAGTGGGTTGATTATTATCTCTAAGCTGACAACACTGTGCAAGACTTTTTACATTCAGAATGTTTTTTTACAAGTTTAGAGGGAAGAATTAGCTTCAGAATTCACTCTGCTGCTTTTGGAAGGCACTCTTTTTTGTCAGGAAATAATAATAACGTAAGTGGTATTTTACACATGCATTTTTCTGATTTCTGTTTGTCACCATGTTCATAATACAAATGAACATTGGCAATTTGGAGTTGGTTAGCTTTGATTTACTAGCTTTACAAAAGGTATTTCACATTCTTCAGTTTTGTAAAAAATTACAGAGTTCTTTCTGTGAACAGCTCATTCAGCAAATGTTATTGGAGGTGTTTAGGTGAGATGACACACGTCCTCCAGCCCGGCTGAACTTGCAGCCACAGTAGGTATCTGTAAGCCTGTGCAGGCAGGACACAGGAACAACCACAAAACCAAGGATGAAAGGCAAAGAACAATTTTAATCTTGATACCTCATGGATTGGGGAATCTACAAGACAGCACCCAGGCAGAGGGATGTAAGCAGGGCACGCAGGCACCAGAGTTGAGAGAGAGTCCTTATTACTGAGAGAGTCCTTGTTAACAAGAGAGTGTGAGAGCGAGAGCTCAGACTTGCTGTTCTCTCCTGTATTTCATGGTGTCCTGGGTTGAGAGGCCCAGGACTAACTTTTCTTCTGATGCTGGGAAAGTTGCACTTTTGGAGGATTCTAGTGTTTGAATTTATGAAAATNTCTTTCTTCTCAAAGATTTGAGATTTCCCCTTTCCTGCGTGGGGAGGCGTCATTGGGTGACAAAATAATTGTCTACACGACAATAAGTTGTTACGGGTTTTCTCAAACCATAACACATGGATTCAGGCAGGCAGAGTTTTTTGCTGTGCTTTCATCCTTCTCAGCAGCAGGGTGGAAATCTTGGGCATGTTGGATAAGGTGCCCCTGAGTCCATCACATACCTACATTGTTTAAGTGCAGATACTCTACTTGTTGAGCACATAAGACTTCACAAAGATTAGTGTGATATATGAGTTCTCCAGCAACACATCACGCTGGAGTCATTTGAGCAGGTTTACAGTCCTCCTCGCCTGTTTTCTGTTACTTTCCCTTAGTGACCTTAAAGTTATTTATCTGATTGCATTAAGTTTGGAAGGTATTTTTATTTTAGATTACAGGAAGCATAGTTGGTTAAATACTGAAGTGTGTGTAATTTTTTCCCCTTCACTTCCAGAAACAGATATGTTCTTCTTAGCTATCAGTATGGTAGGAACAGACTTCTCCTTGATTGGACGACTGTTTCCTCATAGAGCCCGAGCAGAAATTAAGGTAAAAATTAGATTACCCAGTAAAGCAATTAAACAACTGCTTTCACCTTTCTGATTCCCATTTTCTATTCCTATGCTTCCTATGTTGGTGTTGATCATTTTGATGCTAACTGAATCTGCAGCAGTACTTCTTCAGTAACTTTCCAAGAGGCAGTTGATGTCTGAAACATGCCAGGTTGAGTTCTGAATATACCTACTGTATCTAGCATATCTCAATACAGTTTGTTGTGATTTTATTTTAATTGAAGAATGTTGCTAAGCAGAGTATCATGGAATGATTAGAGTTGGAAGGGACCTTAAAGATCATTGAATTCCAACCTCCTTGCTGTGGGGCAGGGACACCTCCCACTAGACCAGATTACTCAGAGCCCCATCCAACCTGGCCTTGAACGCTTCCAGGCAGGGGTCATCCACAGCATCCATGGGCAACCTATTCCAGTGTCTCACCACCCTCACAGTAAAGAATTTATTCCTGATATCTAATCTAAATTTCCCTTTTTCAGTTTAAAACCATTACTCCTCATCCTGTCAGTAAACTCCCTGAATAAATAGTCCCTCTCCAGCTCTCCTGTAGCCTCCCTTAGGTACTGAAAGGCTGCTATAAGGTCTCCTCAGAGCCTTCTCCAGGTTGAGCAGTTCCAACTCTCTCAGCCTGTCTTCATAGGGCAGGTGCTCCACTCCTCTGATGGTCTTCATGAGCCTCCTCTGGACTCATTCTAGCAGATCTGTCTTCTTATTTTGGGGACTCCAAAGCTGGATGCAGCACTCCACGTGGGGTCTCATGAGAGCAGAGTAGAGGGACAGAATCACCTCCCTCGACCTGCTGGCCACACTTACTCTGATGCAGTCCAGGATGCAGTTGGCTTTCTGAGCACACATTGCTGCCTCATGTTGAGCTTCTCATCCACCAAAATCCCGAAGTCCTTATCTTCAGTCCCTTCTCTGCCTAGCCTGTATTTGTGCTTGGGACTGCCCCAACCCATAGGCAGGACCTTACACTTGGCCTTGTGAGGTTTGCACAAGCCCACCTGTCTAGGTCCCTCTGGATAGCATCCCTTCCCTCCAGCATGTTGACGGCACTACACAGCTTGCTGTCATCAGCAGACTTGCTGGGGTTGTACTCTATCCCACTGTCCATCTCACCATGAAAGATGTTAAACGGCATCGGTCTCTGTGCCAGCCCCTGGGGAACATCACACATGACTGGTCACCACTTGGACATCAACACATTGACCACAACCCTTTGAGAGCTGCCATCCAGCCAATTTCTAATCCATTCTTCATGTATCAAATCAATGTCTCTACAATTTAGAGACCAGGATGTCATGTCCTAATCATGTCCTAGTCATGTACCTCAGCATTAAATACTTTGCACAGTTCCAGGTAGATGACATCAGCTGCTTTTCCCTTATTCAACACTGTAATAAATACCTTCATAGAAGGCCACCGAATTTGTCCAGCACAGTTTGCCCTCGGTGAAGCTATGCTGACTGTCAGCAATCACCTCCTTAACATCTGTAAGTGGATGTTTAGTGAGAATCTTTTGTGCTGCCTCCTTCATGTTACCCAGCTGGGAAAATCTGATATTTCAAACCCTGCTTAGATTGGAAATAAGGACAAAGATGTTGAAAATAATAAAAAACTATGACGTGTGTTATACATGCTATATATATATGCAATGTGTTACATTTGAGAAGGTTTATCTGCCATTTTGTAGAACATGTTGTTTAATTTCTTGCTTACTGAAAAAGGCAAATATACCTTTGCTTTCAGAACAAGTTCAAACGTGAGGAAAAAGCTAATGGATGGAGGATAGACAAAGCTTTCAGTAAGTGAATTAAATGTACCCCACCCTACAATGAGTCATTAAATGGTAGTCGTCTTTTTTCATGGTAACTTTTGCCCTTTACCTGGATCAAATGGGTTATAAAGAAAAGTTTCTGCCCACAGGTGGGTTCAGAAGCTGGGGACTCTTAGGGTTTTATAGCAAGCATGGTTCACAGTAAACTTCTTTAGATTTAATTTGTGACTTTTCTATGTCTGATAGATGACATTAATATAAACTTTACCATATGTAAACTCAGTTGAAGATTATTCTGATTTATGGCAGTTTGTAGCACCGATGTTTATGGTCAGCCACCTTGAGAATCTTGAAAGGCTTTGTGTGTTATTTGAACAAGCTACGTAAGTCCCAGAGCAGCATGTTAATATGTTACTTGATACTAGGGTACAATTCATGTATTTGTCACTTAGTAAATTTTCTAAACTGCTAAATACTGTAAGCCATTTACTATTTGTTTTTTAAAACCAAACTACCATAATCTGTGTGTCTGTCTACTCTAGTTCCTGCTCAGGTGGTACAGAAAGTGTTTACAAAACCGATTCTTTATTTAAATTTATATAATCTTCACTTTTTAGTATCGTAACATACACCACTGATTATTTTACAGATCAGAAACTTGGAAAAATTATCAAATTTGAAATTGTTTTTATTTTTTTGCTTTAATCTAACAGAAGAAAAGCGTCCCTTTGATTTTGAATTCTTCGCCCAGCTGCTTGAGAAGGTCTTAGCAGATGAGGAAAAGAGGAAGCAAAAATCTGTTAAAAGCCAGAAGCCAAAGGAAAAGAAACCATCGAGGCCTCGGAAGAAGCCAAAAGGTACCTTGAAAGAATGCTTGAGATATCGTAACAGAGCAGTGGTCAGTAGTGTGTTGCTAGAAGAGGAAGAAAATCACATAGGGAATATTTTCCTTCCCTGTTCCAGACAGGGCAAGAGAATCTTGGCTTGATAGCATAACTATTTCAGATGTAGTTTACTGATGTGTGGGATGGTAATAATTGGCCACAGCCAGTTCCTCAGGTGCGCTTTTCCCTGGGCAGGAATGTGAGACTACACTGAGATTAGTGATATTCCACAATCTGAAGCACTGATGCTCTAAATGGGATGTTCTAAGTTGAAAAGAATCTCCATGAGTTGCTAACAAATCCACTTTTAGAATCCTTGGGCCAAACGGTATTTATGGCAAGTTGTTCTGTGACTTTTAATTTTTTCTTACATTTTAAACCCCTGTAAGGGTTATGTTTCTCCTTTAATTCTAATTACACTCTCTAAGTATGAAGGGTATGATTATTTGCAGGAAGTCTTGTACAAGTTGTCTTTGTTTTCTGGTCTATTCAAAATAAAGAATAAAGATTATGTTTAATTACTGTTGATTACTGTATAGTGTCTTATAACCTCAATGCCAGTGAAGGGCTCTTGCCTTTCACAGATGCACTGGAATTAAGAACAGTTACACTGATACCACTTTATAAATTCTCTGCTGATTCTGTTAGGTTGCTCACTTGTTTTCTCCACAAGAACCCATTTTCTTGTAAAGTGGTATTGTGGAACAAATGGGATCCCCTTTTTAAAGGGGATGCTAGCTGGGAAGCAACATCACTGATTCTTAAAATTGACATAATTACTTCTTTTCTATAGCCTTGATTTCCTATTAGATTAAGTAAAATGTCCCACCTGTTAGGACTTACAGCTACATATAGAAATTATTTCCATAGACTTTAATGCTTGATTAAAAGTACTTTGTGAAGTAATGTGAGTATGCTTTCCTATTTCTCTTGCATTTTGGATTTATTAATTATAGGGGAACAAGTTTGTGTAAGAGTAATGAAAAAGGACAGGGAAAGGTTTCTGGGGGTTGATATTCTGCCTAAGTACAAGGTCAGGACAAAATGTCTGAAAAGGGGAGGGAGAATAATTTTAGAAACTTGTTAAACCTAGAAAAGGATTTGTGAATTATTAGCTAGATAGTAATTCAACTTTCTTACATACATAAGAGTGATTAACAACAGTACATCTGTTGATCAAAATTACTTCTCCATGGGACACTTTCTGCAACCATCATCACCTTTTTCAGCAGAGAAATAATAACTTTTTTTTCCAGGAGTAGCAATACCTGTTTTTTCTGGATCCAAAAGTCACTGTTTAACCTGCTAAAAAGCAGAGGAACACGAACATTTACTAAATTGTGTCCTATATTGACTACCTTACCCTGATGAAATGTTGTCCCATGTACAGAATGTGGTTTGCATTTGGTGTTAAAGTTAGCCTGTTCCGAAGCTTTTCTGGTAAGTCAATGACTAACTTCTGATGGTCCTGGCTTGTATGGTACTGGCAGTGATGTGTGAATTCACAAGATGTTGCTAGTGGAAATTTTTTTGCTATTGATGGCTCATTAATACTCCACCAGTCTACTAACCAGGAACCATATTATCTCAATAGCAAAAGCTGCCAGCACAGAAGCTGCTAATGATCAAGAGGATTTTCAGGAAGCTAGAATTTCTGATGGAGAAACAGAAGCAGATACTGTGATGGCTGAGAAAGAAAATGAAGAATCTTTGGGCATTTCTGAACAGGCAGAAGAACAGGCTGTATTAGAGCCAGTGTTAGCAAAAAAGAAGAGAAAGAAGAAGAGGAAAGATGATCTTGAACAGGAAGTGGAGAATCTTTCAGAAGAAATGTCTGTCCCTTCAAAAATTGTGGAAGAAGATGAATCCTCTAAGAAAAGTAAGAGGCAAAAGTGCTGACTATCAAACGTTTAAATATCATAGAATCATAGAACGGTTTGGGTTGGAAGGGACCTTAAAGATCACCCAGTTCCAACCCCCCTGCCATGGGCAGGGACACCTCTCACTAGAGCAGGTTGCTCAAAGCCCCATCCAGCCTGGCCTTGAACACTTCCAGGGATGGGGCAGCCACTGCTTCCCTGGGCAACCTGTGCCAGTGTCTCACCACCCACATAGTGAAAACTTTTTTCCTGATATCTAGTCTAAATCTACCCTCTTCTAGTTTGAAGCCATTACCCCTTCTCCTAGCACTACATGCCCTTGTGAAAAGTTCCTCTCTGTCTTTCTTGTATTACAAATTTTGTATAAAGACTTTGCAAACTTAAAATTGACAGCTTGGGTTTTGTTTTATTTCACTGATCCGCCTTGGAAGCTTGTGGAACACTGCCTTTCAAAGTTAGCTTTCATACTAAATCTAAGCCTTTAATTTTTGCTGAGAAAAGTTCTCACAAATCTTAATACTTAGGCATTTTCTACTGAGGTCTTTTGTTTTAAATTGAGTCTTGCTTCACTGTTGCTAGGATGTGAGAATTGGAATTCTAAGATGTTGTCCAGAATGTCCAGATTGATTTAATTCTTATTTATTAGCAGAAAAAAAAATGGTATGTGACGCTAACGATGGTCATATTACCTGTAGAGAAGAATTAGATAAAGATATTGAAGGAAAACAAGATGAGACTGCTGTTACTGAGGAAGAGATATCAGCATCCTGTTTATCAGCTGATGACATAACGGAGGTTGAAAGTGATGTCAATTTATGCAGGTAATGTTTACAATGGAAAACTTAGCCAAAATGAAAAATAATTTAACATTTTAATATTGGTTTTATTTATTTGTGTTTAACCTCATGTTAACTGGCACAGAATGGGCAGATTTTGGGTTTCTTTCTGAGGACCATCCTGTGTCTTAGTAAGCTGGTTTTTGTTTACGGTCTCAATATATTACCTGCCCTGGTGGCTGCCCTGGCAGAGTTAATTTACATTAATACTAAATTCCTGTTCACACCTTTCATTTTGTTTTAGGGTGTTAATAGAGGCTATTGGTTTCCCCAGTTCCTAGTATTTCTCTCAAGGCATTGCTTGGTGATGTTGCTAAGTAGTGTTGCTATACACTTATGTCTGTTTTTAGTAAGATGGTTCTTGTGGGTAAAGAAAGTTTGGATTTGTGCAGAACCTGGGTGGGAGACAACCTTTTGATTTCAGTTTTGGGCATTCTTTTACTACAGAGAAGGTGAATGTTTGTTTCATGCAACTTCTTATTCAAGAAAGTGGTAAATGTAAATGTTATAAAGCTACTAGTGCTGCTTCAGAATTTTGCATCTCCATTGTTGTGTTTAGCTGTATTGTAATTGTTTGTCATTTCATACAGATTGCCATAACTTTTATGTGCTTTGGAACCATGTGAAGTAATATTATTTATCTTTGAACTTAACATAGATTGTTACAGAAGATCTGGGGGGAAAAAAAGGGCTTCTGCATACAGTGTTTATATAAGTAAAGTCTGCTTAAAAGGAATATCTAGTTCAGAATATTCAGATGGAATTTTAACATCTTCTTGTAATAGCATTGCAAAAGTACAGAAGTTGATTTAAAGCTTATATCGTGCGAACATCACTAAAACTTGTCGGATTCTCTGAAACATATGTAGTCATTTAATGTAAAAATTGCATAATTATTCTGTGCACCTAGATCTGGCTGTAAACAATAACAACTTTTTTTTTTATTAAAATACACTAATATGTTTTTATTTGCTTTTATTGACTTCAGCTTTGAAGGTAGCAATGATGTTGTACTAGAGTCAGAATGTGCTAAGCTGAGAACCCTAGATATTAGAGATGATACATCACAGGAAATCCCGATTTCAGAGTTACCTGTTTCAAAGATTAGAAGCAAAGAAAGAGAAGCTGAAGAAACTAGAGAGATAAAGGTATTTTTATTTTCATATGTTGTTCTTACTTCTTAAGGTCTTCCTCCCTACCATTGAAAGTGTTTTTGTAAATCAAAGCTGGTTTTTGTTTGGTTTTGTGATGTTTCTACTACTAGGTAGAAAAAAGGCAGCAGGCCTGAGGACATCACCATGACTTAAATGCTGTCGGTTTAGCTTGCTGTCATAGGTTGTCTGCTGTACTAAATTTATTCAGAGAGTATACTGTGTGTGCCTGGCTTACCTCATAGGCAATTTAAACAGCTGAACAGTTCAATCATTCCAAAGTGAGGCAGTGCAACATCAGCAGTAAAATCCTGGAGTAAGATTTTGCTGGCATAGCTTACTAGCACAATACTAGAAACTGATTTGAGCGGGATGACCATTGAATTGTTTGTGCTGCATCAGAATGGAAACCTATCCACTGGTACTGGCTGCCATGAGGTGTTTCAGGAAAGACACAAGAAACTGTACCAAATGTAATGATCTTTCTTTGGATATGTTCTAACCAGATCCAGCAGTTTAGAAACCTTATGCGGTTGTGTCTGGCTTCTTTTGAAGCCCTTCATGCACCTCTTAATCATGAGTTTGTCTAGCTGCTTTTTTGCATCTGTCTGTACCTTTGTCATGAGTTGCATGCTACAGCTGAGAGTTCATTCCTTTATTCACTTAAACAACCAGTCACCCGACTTAAATTAATATGCATTGTATTTCCATTTTTCTGTTCTGCTCATCTACGTCAAGCTATTCCTGTTTACAAGGCCAGGTTTTCCTTTCTCCAGCAGTATTTTTTTTTCAAGCTGAGGAGTTCCAGCGTTACACTTCTCAGATAGAGAAAGTTCTGATCATTCTTCTATTCTTGCATCATTGTCATTTTTGGAACTTACCATACTGTTTAAAGACTTGTGCTGAGGGTGAATGAGTTACTTCTCTTGTGCTTTCCCAGACAAAGAATGATCTTACGGCTAAAGTTTGTGGTGAGATACTAGGAGATTCTGAATGTTAGTATTTCCCTGTTGTAATGGGTAAATTATTTGTCCCATGTGCTGGGAACCACCTCAGTGGAAAGCAGCTGTGCGGAAAAGGACCTGGGTGTCCTGGTGGATACCAGGGTGGATACCCCCCTATTGCGTGCTCGTGAGCCCACAGCTGGAGTACTGTAACCAGTTCTGGGCTCCCAAATGTGAAGGACATGGACATAGCTCATCAAAGGGCCATGAAAATAGTGGAACTGAAGCATCTCTCCTATGATGAGAGGCTGAAAGTGTGGGGTCAGTTCAGCCTGAGGAAAGAGAAGCTTTAGGGGAATCTCTTCAACATCTATATAAGATATATTGATATCCCCCATGATGGGGGAGTTGGAACAAGATGATCTTCAAGGTCCCTTCCAACCCAAACCATTCTATGATGCTACATAAAAAGCTAAAGGGAGGTTGCAAAGAGGATGGTGCCAGGCTGTTTCCAGTGGTGCGCAGTGATAGGACAGGAGACCATGGGCACAAACTGGAACACAGGAGGTTCCTTCTGAACATCAGGAAATACTTTTTCACTGTGAGGGTGACCGAGCACTGGCACAGGTTGCCTGGGAAGACCATGGAGTCTCCATCCTTGGCATTATTATAAAACCACCTAGACACGGTTCTGGGGTACCAGCTCTAGGTGACCCTGCTTGAGCAGTGGGGTTGGTCCAGATGACTTCCCAAGGTCCCTTCCAGCCTCAGCCATCCTGTGAATCTTGTTCTTGTTTCTGCTTTTCTCAACATTGCAGCAGAGTTCTACATTTATCTTTCCGTTTCTACACTTTTTTTTTTTCTTTACTCAGATCAGAGACATATGTGACTTACACAGACCAGATGAAAAACAGACTGCATCAGAAAGTGATTCTCAGTCCGAAAGCATGTAAGTAGAATTACTTTACCTTGCAATGGTACTTAAGCTAAACCTGTATTTATTTAATTTGGATATAATTCTGATTTACCATAGTAAGTTGGACTACATGGTAGATTGTGGTATCTTTTTTCCATATTCAGTGAAGTTTTCAACAGAAATTTTGATCACCAAGGAGCAATATTTTGGTTGAGATCTAAAATGTTACATGGGAATGAGGAGAAAGATAGCTAAGCTTAGAAAAAAGCTAGGCCCTCCACAGTGAAAAAGAATCAGAATTTTCTCTGAAGAAGTTCTGCCATTTTTGAGGGGAAGGTTGGTTGTGAAACATATTATTTTTTTTTTGTTTTTTTATAGAGACCCTCACTGTACTCTTTGAAATTTGCAGTTGTCCATAGACCTTATTAGCTGCAGGCATCATGTGTATGGTGTATTCATACGTTCCTAATTAGAAACTGTTGCTCTTGGGAACTCAATGCAAGAGTCTAATCTCAGACATGCCTCTCTAGAAGATACTCCAAGCTGTCTTTGTCTTACCTGTTTTATACCTCCTTTATTAAGTTAGCATTTGTGATTATTTCTTACACTTGCTGTAACTGAGTAGTTAGTATAGTAGTTTTAGACTGTGCCTAAAGTTTCTGTCTTTAAATGATCAACAACTTCTATTCCATGATACAGGTTTTTTTAACGGTAATTTAGGGATGGGCTACTAGCTAGTGCTAAGTTGTTTTTCTTGCTTCTGTCTTTTTCTTATTGAAGAACAGCTCACTCTTACGGTACAGACTGTCTGATAAGCTTTATTTGTCCTGTCCTAGAAAGAATGTAAGAAGAGGTAGTAGTTCCCAATCTGAAGATTACTGATAAGCTGTAGGGCTCTGTCGAACAGTCTGTGAATTTCAAGAACCCTTTTGCAGTGGTTAAGGACACAGAGATTGAAGCATGTACCTCGTTTTTCAGTATTGTATGGCTGTTGGCAGTAGGACAAGCTGTTTGAAAACAGAAGTTTATAGTTCTGTGGGTGGGATAACGTTGAAAAGGAATGAAAGGACAGGAGAGGCAGGTGCAAAATTTTGTATATAAAGTAAATTTGCTCTATTTTGGAGCAGATCTCTGTTGTTTCTGTTGAAATCAGTAAGCCTGTTTGCATTGATGTCACTTGTGAATCTCTAGAAGAGGCGTTCCTATTTATTTAACAGTGAGAAGCACTTCCTTCAGGTATTTTTAAGTAGATTCCACTGAAAGCAAGCAAAAAAAATTTTTTTTTTAATTTTACCATAAAAATGGTTTATTTTATATTCTTTGCATTAAATAGTGTAATACATTCTGGTATCAGAAAGATGTCATATGATTTTTCTCAATTTATTGTCTTGCTGCATTACCCATGCAATCTGTGGTGCTCTTGAAAACATGATGGATCATATAAGTCTTGTAGGATCTCTTTGGTAATAATATATACCACCTCTTTTTATATCTGAAGGAAAACTGAAAAGCCAGCAGACAGAGGGCGCTTGCAAAGACCTAAACCCAATTTAGTGGGATCATCTGGAAGGAGAGAAACAGCAACCCAGGAGAAAACAGAGGCTGAGACTTCTTCTCCAAACCTTGTGAATACAGATGAAAAGGTCAGCAGTTTAAAAAGCTATGTTCTTGATGCTGTATACTGTTGCAGAATGGCTGCGGGAGCAGGGCCCTGGATGCACGGAAGCATTGTACAAGCAATCCTCTTGTTAGCCTAAGTGTTTAGCCTAAGTAGGATTTTAGCCACAGTAGGCCTCAGTGAGAACTGCAAGTTACGCTGACAAGGAAGAAGAGCCAGGGTCACACAGACCCTGTGAGAATGGTAAACAAGGAGAGAGGGAGAGTGTCCTTCTGGAATGTTGGAGAACCTTGAAGCAGAAACTGCAAGTAGGAGGTGTATGAACATGTAATCTTTAGAAGCCCAGCCAATTAGTGTGTGACAAGTAGGCATAATTTACAATAAGTGTATAAATATCTGAGCTATCTGAATAAACGCGGGAGCTTGCTTTATCGCTCATATTGAGTCGGCCGCATGTCTTCCCAGGCCCCTCCCAACAGTATACACTTTGACCAATGCTGATACTGTGGACCAGCTGCAACCAGATTAGTATTCTGAGAATTGCCTCTGAGGTATCTGCATTTGTCCAAGAGTAATTCAATATTCATTGCCTCAATTCCAGTGCCCTGAGGAAGGTGGTAGAAAAAGCAGAAACGAAGCCATGGAAGTAGAGAACACGGATTTGGAAACTAAATCTGAGTAAGTACTGAGATCGCTTTTCCAGTCTCCTGGAATCAACTGACTATAATTGTTAATTTATCCTATGTAGCACTGTTATAAAAAGACAACAATAAATGTGAAATTTTAACATGAATCTTATACCAAATGGTACTGTGCTAACGCCTCTGCTTCTGGCACTGGCAGAAGCAGGTACAGGAGAGCTGGTGAGGGACTCTTTGTCAGGAAGTGTAGTGATAGGACAAGGGATAATGGTTTTAAATTGGAAGAGGGGAGATTTATATTAGGTATTAGAAAGAAATTCTTTCCTGTGAGGGTGGTGAGACACTGGAACAGGTTACCCAGAGAAGTTGTGGCTGCCCCATCCCTGGAAGTGTTCAAGGCCAGGTTGGATGGAGCTTTGAGCAACCTGCTCTAGGGAGAGGTGTCCCTGCCCATGGCAGGGGAGTTGGAAGTCAATGATCTTTAAGGTCCCTTCCAACTCTAACCATTCTATGATTCTATGATGTGCAATCTAGGTAGGTTCCTCCCCTGTGTGTTAACTTCATATATTTTTAATATTTTAAATTTCCACACTCTGTAAGGCTAAACAAAGTTTAGTTGTCCTTTGGAGAAACTTGCATACGTTTGTGCAAACCCTTCTGAAGAGAGCCCAGTTCCAGTAAAGCAAGCTGTGCAAGTCATTACATAGGCTTGAGTAGTATGCAGTAAATGTCACTGTTGTGCTTACTCTGTGCAGAGAACATGAAAAAACTGCAATTGCAAAGGCTGGAATTAGAGGATGTCGACAGAGATTTAAGCCTAATGTAACAAGAGCATCTGGAAGGAAAGAAGAGTCTGGAAAAGATGCTGGAAGTGACAAAATGTCCTGTCCACAGCCTAAGAGGGAAACAGAAAAGGTATTTAATAGGATGAGGATGAGGTGACTGGAGATAATGTGTTAGCTAAAAACCTGCTGGATGCTACAGCAGTGTTATCTTTTTCTTTTCTTTTTTTTTTATTTTATTCTTCTGAGTATGACCAAGAATCAGCCGTTTGCTTAACCTACAATTACGGTGTGATATTGCTTAGAGGCCTCAGCTAAGCTGTGAGCTTGTCACACAAAGAGTAGATGACAATAACATTTGGTGTCCTGCAGTGAATGTGGCTTTAGTTGTTAGATCTAGATTTTACTACACCTTTCTGACTATGTGAAATATATCCTGTAATTGCTTGTGTCTGTCATAAGCAATTCATTGTGTATCCTGTTATGGACAGTTACCTGGTCTGTTAGGTAATGCTGTACTTTATAAATGTGAGAGATCTAATGTTCTATTTCTATTCAGAATACCAACCAAAGTAATAAGTCCAACACTAGCAGTGAAGAAGCTGCAGAGAAAGATGATAAAGTCCAGGAGACAGTGTCTCGGTAAGTATGAGAAAAATTAGAAGGCATATACTGCTTTCCAGTGATTTGCCATCCCTCTCACTTCTTGAGAGTATTACGTAGTGTGGTAATTACAAAAAAAAAAAGTTAAAAAAACCCCAACCAAACAAGAAAGCCAATCTACCTTGCCCCCTCACCCCGACTCCCCAAAAAGAAAAACCCAAAAAATAAACCAACCCCAAAACCCAAATCAAAGCAGAACAGAAAAAAAAAAAAAGCAACAAACCAAACTTTTGTTTTTAATGGGCGTAGTTGAAGAAAACAGAAGGAGATAAACTGTGTTTGAGAATCTGGCAGAAAAGTACGTTAGAAGTTATTTCATTAACATGCTATGTAACTTGATGCTCAGCTATAAAGACATAGAAGCATCAGACAGTTTTAATGTGCATTTGATGTTTTTGCATCAGTAAGATTGTGAAGTTAGTCATATATTTTTATGGATGTTTGTTATTTTTAGCCCTTCATTAAATTAGGTCCATCTACCTCTAGATCAGCTAGGAATACAAGAAGAGCAATTAAGGGTCAGAGAAAGGTCTGTCTGGTGTGATATCCTGTCTCCACTGGGAAAAGAGAAAGAACAGGGAAAATATAAGTTTAAACTTGTCAGGTACTTTTTCTGTCTCTAGCAGATACACTTCTAACTTCAGTGTTTCATTAATTTAGTAATGCGTAGCTCCATTTTTAGATAATTTTGTGTCAATAACTGTTTAAAATAAAGAGAAGAAAAAAATATCACTTCTTTAAGATGCCTCTCATTTTCAGATGTGGTATGTACTTCTGGATCTCATGTACTTTTCCAGGTCTAATGAAACACCCAGTTTACAGGAAGACAGCAAACAGAGTGTGCTGAAACCAGCACCTCTAAAGAGAGGCAGAGTGCAGAGACCAAAACCAAATCTAGGAAGAAGTGTTGCGAGGCAAAAAGACTTGACAGATGAGAAAGATCCTGAAGAGGATAAAACAGAAGGTGGAGAAGTAGAAAAAACTGTGATACATGATGAAACCAATGATCCGTGCCTCAAAAATGTAAGTTTATTCAACAGCCGCTTAGGCATGCTGTTCTGCTGGGTCCTAAGTAGAAGCCTTTAGTAATAAAGATCTAGGTACATACCATGTAATCTGTAAGCATAGCCTTTGCTTGCTTCATTTATTCTTTCAGGATAAACTGAATTGTCATGCAATTTCCTTATGCTTGCACTTGGGTTCTATTTTCCATGGGTAGATGGATTATATTTCGCTTAGTTGTGATCAGTTATTTGTGATCCCAGATCTGCAAAGAGAAGTGCAGAGAATAAAGGTTTCTTGGAAAAGAGACCACTTCAGATAAAAGTATATAGAAAAATGTACATATAGAAAAATAACAAACTTTTACTTTTAAATTATCTGCTGATGTTACCCACTAGTGTTTTTCTGAGAGATGCTGAAGGAAACTTTTTCTTTCCCCCCTGCTTTTCTGAAAGAGAGGTTGGGCAAATATTTCATCTTAATAGAGTGAAACTTTTATTCCTTTTAGGATGTGATGGTTCATGAAGATACTCAGCCAGGCAATGTGATTTTAGAAGGGGATGTTTCTACAGATTCTGAGAAGAACCCGATACATAGAAGGCAGTGTTCCCAAGAAAAGTCCTCAGAAGCAGAAATCTATGAAAGTGAAAAGGGGTTGCCAGATGTCTTGAAACAGGTTTCAGATTCCAAAACAGGGTAAGGTTATTTTTCAAATCGATAGAAGAGGTGGTTCAAAACCATTAATGTCTTTAGGTTTCTACACTTCTACCTTCACCTCCAACTTTAAAACCAAGTTTTATATCTGTAATGAGATGTTTAATCAAGACAATACTAGGCTTAAACAAACAAAACCCCAAGAACTCAAAAGCATCACATTTATATGCTGTTGGATGTTAATTTGATCTTTAGATTGTGAGCCCAGTTTTCCAATGAACATGTTTTTTTGATGCTGAGTTCCTGTGGTTCTCTTCTCCATGTTGGTCCTAACAGTGCATCCCTATGTGCTTATTTATACTTGAGTGTAGGGTTTGGTTTCCTATTAAAGTGTCCTCTGAAAAAAACCCAAACAACTGTGCTGTACATCTATTCGGTAGTTTTGTACCTGATTAGACAAAAAAAAAAAGACATTTGAAAAATGTTTATATTCCTCTCAAAATGTGACTGGAAGTCGCAGTTCTTAACATCTTTTTTTATCTTACTTTTGCTCACCTATTTATAAGATACACCAGGATTTTGGTGATGTTTGATGTCCTGTTATTGGATCTTTTTTCACAGTGTCAGTAACTTTGTTCTTGCTCTAAGCTAAGGATTTTTATACTTGGATCCTGTATTGAGCAGCTACATTCAAGTACGTCATGCGTGCCTTGGGGAACTGCTGTTATCCCATGCCTTTGATCGCTCTTTTGTTTGTTTTTGCAGGGAGTCTTGTCCTCAGAAGGAAGAAGAGAAAACTGTTGTATCATCAGCTCGGCTACTGAGGAGTCGATTCCAGAGACTGAAGCCGAATTTAAGAATGACAACTAGTAGGAAGGAAGTGCTGGATGTAAATAATAAAGGTGTATCACAGGAAGATACCAAAAAGGAAGAAAGTTTGACACAGTGTGACAGTGACTGTAGCATCCTTCCTGATACAGATGTAAGGCTTTTTTTTTTCTTTAGTTATATTTGAGCTTTTGGGTTTGTGAAATTAAAAACTAATTATTAAAAAATATTATGTTAATCTTTTTCTTTTAACAAGTTTTTTAAAAGCTAGAATTTTCTACATGAAAACTCCTGTGCCTTCCACTTAATTGTACATGAGGAGAAAAAGACAATCTATTCTGTATCTCTTGTTATGTGTCCAGATGTCTTTCTAACTTGAGGTGGCCTTGTGGAGTTGTCAGTAAATAAAGAGAAGTATTAATAGAAGATGACAAAGAAGATACCTAGTTTTCAAGCTACGTTATGTAAGAGAAAATAATTTATTTATCATGGAAAGACTAGGAAGTTATTAGTGAGTAGTTACAGAGAGATTTTTGCAGGGAACACTTCAAAGAGTGATTGATGCTGAACTTTGTGAACATCATAATGTCTCCTTTTCGTTTGACATCATAACTTTTTCTCGTTCTTGTGTTTATATTTGTCAGAAAGCAGGAAAATATGAAGTTCTGCAACAATTGAAACCCTTAGAAAAGAAGAAGTCATTTGACTCTCAGGAGGTTTCTGAGAGGCTAAATTATAAGTCCCCAAAGACGTTTTCAAGATTAGAGGATGGTGAACTCAAGTTTTGTCCCCCTGAAATGAACCAAGATGACAACTCAGCTACTAATGCAAGGTAACTGCTTAGCTACTTTTATTTCTTGGCTGCAACAATGAAAGTATTTTAGAGGAAATCTTTATGCTGATGGGTTGCTAACTGACAAAGAAAATCCGTTCAGAAATACTGAACAAAATAACAGTTGTCATGGTTTTGACGTTGGTGCTACTAAGATTCCAGTTACTTGTATGCCAAGCATTAAATTAGTGAGCATTTGTTTTACAACTGTGTAGTCATCTGGAAGGCTAGATTAATTTTATGTAAGCAGAGGGATACTAGTTTGCTTATCAGAGAAACCACGTGAAAATTGCTTTGGCTTTACAGTAATGAGCAGACATTAAGTTAATGCCTCCAGCAAGTTAGTTAAATCTGTAGTGGAAGTAGTTAGGAGACCAGTGATTTGAAATTTTTCCTGAAACTAAGTTTTGTGTTTAAATTAAACTCAGCAGAACTTTTATGCTTATATGGTTTCTTTAAAAACTTTTTTATATGGATATATAATGAATCTGAGTTCATGAATGACTTGCTCTTATATTAAGTTTTGGAATTCTTGGGTTTTTTTCCTTTCTGACTTAGCACTTGTAGCAAAAATATCACTGAGGAAGGAAGTAAACAAACATCTCTTCAACCTGTTCAGTTAGTGCGGAGCAGATTCCAGAGGTACAAGCCAAACTTGGGAAGAGCTGTTGGAAAGAAGGAATTACAAATATCAGAAAATGAGAGGGAGAAAAAGCCTGAAGCAGAGCAGTTGATATTGCAAAAGGATGAGTCTACCAATGCTGTCATTGTAAGTCTAATAAGAATTAGCACTTTGCCTTCCAAAACTATGGATCCAAGTTGCAAGTTCTATTTTATGAAGTTAATTAGGATGTTTAAGTTGCATTCTCTGAAGCTGAGACACAGTGCTACATGGCGAAAGTCCCAAGCCCTGGTCTGTTATGTTGGAGTATCAGTGAAGTCTGCAACTTGTACTATTACTGTCTTCTGGAAAATGGGGATATGATTTTGATTTTGATTGGATTGCATGATAGAAAAAAATAATTAGTTTGAGGTAAACTCTAAAATAAAAATGTGCTTTATATTGCAATGCATAAAAATTAGTACTTTATTCTCATCTTTCCTGTTTGGATGAGTCAAATCTGTGTTGAGGAATCTAGTGCAGAGGATAGCTGTTTTTCATTAAAAAAACCCCAAACAAAAAAAACCTACTAGTCATTAATTTGGTAGACTTTCACTGGCTTTAGCACTACTGTGCCTGACACTTCTCTACACAGGTAAATTGAGTTGTTTGCCTGCACTCTGTATCCCCACAGATACCCACTTTACTAGACACTGTAAAAGGTATTGAAATGCTCAAAAATCATTATAATATGATGAATTCTGTGTAACTGTTTTGTGGGTTGCTCGTAGATGTAGGCATGGTTGTGTAGACTTACCTTAGATCTCAAATATAGCTAAGTTTTGTAGGACTGACTAATTTTTTTGAGTGGTTATAGCTGTTTTTGTTCTTGAAGCTGTGTAGAGTGAGCTTGGAGTACTTGTGTGCTGCATTCCCAGAGAGGAGCATGAGCACACTCCATCTGTAATGTCCCTCTCAGTGCCACCTCCCTCTGTCCCAGCTCACCACCAGCTGAGATAGCTGCTTGCAGTTCAGCTCTGGCTGTTCTAGGCCTGTAGCCTGTCAACCATGCACCATCTGCCATGCTCATCTGTAGAACCATAGCAGGTCTGATGCTCTTCTGTACTAGTAAGGCTGTCACAGACCTGGAGCACTGAGGGACGTGTTTGAGTGGCTTCTTTGTGCAACGAGTGTGGCAGATGCAGAGGTAAAACTAGGAAGCCCTACTGAATCTGAGGTTATGTTACAGTGGCTTGGGTGTGTCTGTACTGTACTCTGCAGTGTCCAATTCTCAAAGGCTTTTCCATTTACCAAAGTAAATGGAAGTAGTACTCTGTAAATGGAAATGTAGTGCTCTGTGTAGTGGAGAGTTGATTGAATGCTAAATAGAAAAGTGTTACCCATAATGGTTGGGTGTGTGTAGTGCTTAAGAGCCTAACAGCTAGTTACCTCAGCTAAGGAGGCTTCTCTTTAAGCTTGCCTGTAAATTGAATTGTGTTCACATAACTGTCAATAAATACAGGTAGGGAAAATACCAGAGATTTGCAACTGGTTTTGGGTTTTTTTTTAATTTAATATAAAATAGACTAAAATAGACTTCTGTTTTAAAAACTTACTTGATTCTCTTTTTCTTCTTTTTTTTTTTTTTTTTTTTTCAAATTAAAGGGTGAAAATGAAGCCATGTTGTGTCAAGCAGATGCGTTGAACAAAGAGGAACAAGAACAGCAAGAGGCACCTCAGGTGCCCTGCATTTCTGAGGACACATTGTGTGAACAAAGCAGGTGAGGTTAGAGTTTAGCAAAAGTGCATTTGAAAAGCTTTCACCTGGTGTGTAATGAGGCACCCTTGCAAGTTCCACTTCTTCAGTTCCTTATCCCTTGTTGCCTGTCTTTACCCAGCGTTTAATTTTCAGTGCCTGTAGGCAGCTTTTTCCCATTTTTCAGAGCACATTTTCTGTTGAGCTGAACTACATGTCATTGTTTATCTGGTACATACTTGACTGTATGAGCTCACAGCTTTTTTTGCCCAAGCTTTTCTTTTATTAGGTCTGCACTTGCATATACAGTGATCATACAATGGGTAGGAATTTTATAAATGTCAGAGATCTGTCTTTCGTTGATTCCAGTGTGCTCTTCTATTTTACTCCTTTTGTTAAAATAAGATCTTAAGTAGGTATTAGACTGCAGGTGTTTTGATATTGTTGTGGTTAGAAAGACAACTTTTTTCTTGATGTTAAAAATGCCTTGACAAAGAAATCCTGTTATTCACATGTTTATTCACATGTTAACCGTAAATGCCACAAATGAAAAATACATATTGGAAGAGATAATTTTCTTTATTTTAAAGAATACACTTTATCAGTCTCTAATCGTCTTGTGTAAGTGTTGATTCAAAACTTAATGAATGCAGAATTGCTTTTCTCTTCTCCTAACCGAAGTAAGATGACCTCTTTTGTTTTGTGTGTTTTGAATTCACTAGTGCTGCAGAATCCACTTCCCAAGACAGCAGACCAGAACAATTCATAATGAGTGAACCTCCAAGAACTAAACAAAGCCTAGAAAGAGCGTACAGTGAAAAAGAATCTCTGGTGGTACAAAAACTTGCTGCTCCTGTTCAGGAAGAAGTACATGAAAATGAGAATCTGCCTGTGGCAGAAGAATCTGAGGAACCTCTTTCCTCAAAAGTGAGAATTCAGTTCAGATATTTCTGACTGTATTTTCTGACGTTTGCTTTCACACCAGCTCTTTTTAAGACATCTAAATAACCTGTTTTAAATTAATTAATTTTGGACTAATAAGAATTGCATTTCTCTTTAATATTTTCACCCTAATATGAGATCTTCTAAAATTATGTAAATGACACATTGATAATATCTAAACTTGTGTTAACAAATCTAGAGACTTCACTTACCCTTTGAAATTTCAGTCGTGTCCATGATACATTAATAGTTATTTGCATGCTATATTTCAGTTGCTGGCTTTATTCTGAAGTCCCGGGTGGTTGCTCAAGAAATACTATGCTAGTTATAGTCTCTGGTTTTATTAGATAAACATCTTCTTTAAATTAACAGGGAGCAGTGATGGGTGCTGTGAACTACTTGGAAGTTTTTAAGTAATTTGGTCTCAGGTTAACATCTTGATCGTAACTTTCAGAGATTTATTTTACAGGTGATATATTTTATGCTAATGTTGTTGGGTTTTTTCCCTCAAATCTAAGGATGACATGGAAGTATCATTTGTGGGGAATTTGGCCAAGAATGACAATCTAGACATAAATCTAGAAGGTACGAAGTCAGAAACGCTTTATTCTTCTAAAGAATCACATAACTGCCACAGCAAGGGAGAACAAGAAGATCTACCTACAGATGCTGTAGGAAGCATTCAGGATGCCACAGAAAGGTAAAGTTCCCTGTTGGCAGAGTAAAAAAGCTCTTTAAAAACATTTGTGCATTTCTCCATTTGTTTTCATACAGTACTTGCTTTTTGAAGTGTAGGCCCTGAGCTGTACTTGTTGTTATATGCTACATGCTGTGAAAGTCGCTAGGTGGCATCCTTAGGTAATGTATGAGCTTTTAACCATTTTTGTCAAGGCTCTTTCCAGCCTTTCCTCATAGGAGAGATGCTTCAGTCCCTTC